>VZSF01007132.1:0-16395 GCA_013398295.1 Chionis minor
TCCCAAACCTTCCCAAACCTTCCTTTTCCCTCTTCTCTCTTCTCTTTTCCTTGTTCTCCATTCCCTTACCCCCTTTACCTGTTATCTTGAAGCAGTAGGGTTTAAAACACATAATTCAGTAATTACATACTTGAATTCCTTTCAGACTCTTAGGTAAATAACATCTGGTCCTGATGATTTGTTACTTTTTATCGATATGTCTAACATTTCCATTGCTGACACTTCATTTTGAGACTGACATTCAAACACAGAGAAGCAACAGATTTTCCCTTCTTCACAGTGAACATGGATATGAAGAATTCATTTTTCTTTTCTGTTATGACATTATCTTCCTTGTGTGGTTCTTTTACATCTTGGTCATTTGTGAATCCCATAAACCCTCTGGCAAGTTTCTTGCTTTTGATGGATATGAAAAACTTTTTATTATTACTTCTTTTATTTTAGAAACTTTAGCAGATTGTTCCTCACACTAATCTTTTCATCCTATTTTTATTATGTTTTAACATTTGACTTGTCTGCAGTCAAGCTTTTTTGCTATTTTCATTGAGTGCACATACCTTCCACTTTTGAAAGACACTAATTTATTTCTAACCTAAACTGGGGGGGGGAAGGATGCTTTGCTTCAAAGGATGACACAAATGAAAATAAATAGGGAAAACTGAAAAAAAAAAGGGTTGTTTGTTTAAAGGAATGTATTTCGGTGGATATAAAAATCAGGAAATAGGAAATACAGAAAATTCATCATATAGTTAAATTGACACTGTTTCTGATACCAGGGTATGGAGTAAACACATGTTTCAAGGATGTGTTTTTTCATTCCAACCCAGTATTTGCAACAACTGCTGCTTAGGTAAAGGGCACTGTGCATGCTATATTCTCTCCCACAACGCTATTCACCATAACATCCCTAATGGCAGCTTGAACAAAGCAAACTAAGTGTGTCTTCGCTACTTTAGAGCATTTATACTTTATAGTCTGGTTACACTATTCATAGTATTTTTCAATAGCTTAGAGCTCCTATAAGGGTACCAGCCATACCATCCAGTTACTAGAATTAAATTTCACAGAAATCTGGAGCCTGTAGTTCAAAGCTGTCAGTTTTCAAGTCCATTTGGAAAGACTTCTGATTTTTTAAACCTTATGCATCCATTCCCCACCAATGGAGAGGAAACAGGTTTGGAAGTAGAAGTGAATTAAATGATTAGAGGCTATCCCTATAGACAGAAGAGAAACCTGAAAATTTCATATATAGGATGCACTTCAGTGAAATATTTTTCTAATATAGCTACTGTCTCTTTGTTTATTTTCATTCAGGATTTTCATTGTGGTTGGGTTTTGGGTTTTCTTTTTGTCTTAAAATCTTGTTTTCCACAGCAATATTTAAAACTGTGTCATAAAAATTGTCAGTACATGCTAGCTTTATTTTAGAACTCTTATCTATGCAGTAAATCAAACTGGAAGTAAAAGCATAAACAACAGTTGCATATAAATGTAGGCTAACTTTTTTTGATGGAAGGATTTAAAGGCAGGCAGCAAAATGGCATAACCAACTAAATTAAACACCAAGTTTCTGAAGGGCTAAGCACCTGTGGCTCCTGGTTGTATTCATCCAAACGGGAATGCCTACTGGTTCCTCAGAAAATCTGTTCTCCTTCTGCTAGGTCTTAGTAAGGGATTGGGGTTCTGTCTGTGATCTATGTATTTTTACAATATTAGGGAAAAATGTTAAAATTGCTATCTCTTGGTATTTCAAAATATTTTCTCATTTCTATTGCAATCTTATTTTTAACAAATATATATTCTTCTAGCTGCCTCTGCTAATGAATGTAATTGATTTGATGCCCTCACTTTACCAACCCTGTCACTCACCATGAGATATTTCCTTCATTTGTGTAATGGGAATGTTCCGTCATGAGTTTGTTAAAGGTAATTCATGACATTGATCCTGCCTTGCAAACCGCACTGAAATCCATACATTCCTGCTTTTGTAGAACAATTTGCTGGACCTAGAATATCATGTTCTCATTGTGTAACAGGATGTGTGTCTGTGAGCGTGAATGGGAAATAAGAGACCTGCTTGAGCACTGGAGGTTACTCTGTTCTTGAAAATACCTGCCATTGATTACAACTATGTCCTTTCTATAAGGAAAAATAATTTGGGGTTTGAACTTTTGGGACAGACAATATAACTTGATAAGACAACCTATTTCAATTGCCCACTGCTGGTGGCAAAACCAGACTGTTATCCACACTTACATAAATGCTATCATGATGGATGCTCTGAGGCTTTTTAGTAATACAAAAGACATGGAAATTTAATGTTCTGGGGAAAAACAAGTATCTCAATGTTAATATTTTCATCATGAATCAAAATTTAAAAACTGAAATACAAAATACCTGCATGGAATGTTATTTTCCAAAAGATTTCTTGAGAATTAAGGATTTGTTTAATCACTTTTTGACTGAGTTTTGTTTCTTATTAAATCTGAAATGCAGGGTTTCATATTACTTGTCTTCACTTACTGGAGTCTGAAACATTCAGGTAACTGGCACTCATTCTTTCCAATGGCACATAGTCCTCCAACAGACTATGTCTCCATAACACACTAAATGGTATGGAGTTGCTGAAAATTTGCATCCCCAGAGCCTCAGTTCATTATAAACAGCATAGCTCATCCACCCAAAAGAGAGTATGGGATAAGCAGAATTATATTTTCCAGTACGCTGGGAAGCACAAAAAGAAAGCTTCTTTTCTGAAAAAATAAGTCAGTTCAGCTGGAGAAGTATTAAGTATAAAGTGCCTGGCACTCCATGTTCCAGTGATATCTCCAACTCGTCAAATCTTCTGCTCAACCCTTCTGATTCTGTAACGCGTTTCTTATGGCAGTTCATCAAAGGAATGCAGCAAATTCATACATGTTTTCATAGAAAATCTGTGTTTTGTTCAAACATAAATTAAAAAAAATAACCAAACACCACAGGACTTGAAATTCTTAAATTGTTCTGTTAACTGGTTGTTTCATTATATCTACTCGCATAGCAACTTTCATAGTTACATTTAAATGAGGCTTCCTAAGTGGTACCACAACATAGACAAGCTGGACATATCAACAAACTAAGAAGCTAAAATCAGTTTCCATGTTGGGAGAGGTCTTAAAAAAAGAGTTTCCCTGTAAACCTCTCCAGTTTACTCTTAAGTCTAAGTAAATTGCCCACACAAGCAAAGTGCAGAAGTACTATACATTCCAGGACTTTTGATTCTCAGGTTTGCACCTGAATACCAACACAACGCTTTCTCCCATCTTTGGTGTTGACTGTTGCTCCTGTAATTGCTTTTTCTGTTATGAGTCTTTTTTTCTCCTTTCCCTATAAAAGAAATTACAGCTTGTCTCTGTAGAAAATAAAACCTGAGTAACTGCTGTACCATAGAAATGCACCAGGTTTATGCAATAATACAAAGGAAAGATATGCGACCTGTGGGCAATTAAATACATTCGAGACAGCAACACATCAGAGAGCCACTTATTTTTAACTCCTTTTAGTTATTTCTTTTTAAAAAGGGCTCTAGCCCTCCAGCTTCTCTCAGAAGAAACTTTGAGACTAGCCATGACAGGACTCACATTGTTAGGCCTGCTGGGTAGTGCCAGTACAAAATGCGATGACAGAGTCACCCACAGAGAGAGCTGTCTTATTTATCCCCATGCTGGCAAACTGATGCACTCCTAGCAGTAGTAGCTTTCCCTGTAATCATTTGTATTATTATTTATAACAAATTACATGTCAAGGACACAATGCAGATTGGTGCATCCCATTAATTTTTGTACAAAGGGTGGGGGAAATAAAAACCTGTGAACTGTTACTAGACACGCATTGACAATTTATTTTACCTGTGAACTGAGAAGTCCTTTGCAATTAAACTTTTATGAGGCAGATAGAGAAGGAAACAGGCAGACTCAGACAGACTTGAGAGATGGAGAGGGAAAAAAGACATGGGATACTGAGGCTTGGAGAAGTGTCAGATATGGATATGAGCAGAAATTGTACCTTTAATTCCACTGCATCTACTAAGACAAAGTTGTTTTCTGGAAAAACACTCATTAAATGCATATGTTTCAAGACATTAGTTGGTGAACATTTAGGGTCAGGGAAGATATTTGTTACTGATGAACACTAGTAGACATTGCAAGGGCATGTAGTGACAGGACAAGGGGTAATGACTTTAAACTGAAAGAGGGTAGATTTAGAATAGATATCGGGAAGACATTTGTTACTATAAGAGTGGTGAGGCACTGGAACAGGTTGCCCAGCGAAACTGTGGATGCTCTATATCTGGCATTCAAGGCCAGATTGGACAGGGCTTTGAGTGACCTGGTTTAGTGGAAGGTGTCCCTGGCCATGGCAGGGCAATTGGAACTAGGTTATCTTTAAGGTCCCTTCCAACTTAAACCATTCTATGATTCTATGATATGCATTTTTTAAGAGACTGGGCCAACGTTACCTGTGCTTAACGAGCAGTTGTTGTAGGTCGTTAGTATCAAGCTTTACACGAGAGTTATTCTGTGAGAGGTTCATGGCAGGAATACTTGCTAAACAAGGAGAAGTGGAGGCAGAGACAGTATTGAAAAAGGTGTAAGCATCACAATGAGTTTAGTAAGCAACTGAGTACAAGACAAGAACAATGTAAAAAGGTTTATGAAAGAAGTAGGGGTAGGGAGAATGAAAGCTTGGACTCTGTGGCCCCTGTAATGTAAGAGGTCACACAAGATGATTGTAATTGTCCTTTCTGGCCTTAAAAATCCATGAATCTATGAATGAATGAATGAATCTATGATTCTGGGACAAAAGCTGAAACAAGGTTCAAAGACTGCAGGGCCAAAGTCAAACTCATCAGTGAAGACTTATGAAAAGACATGATTGATGAATAACCTTGTCCTTAGATTGTACGTGAGGCTACTGCTTTTTAAGTGACACTTGTCACTTTTCCATCTTACCAGGAGGAGAAGAAAAAAAAAAATATAATCTTTGTCAACATCAATTTTTCCTTTAGGTTTATTGCAACCATAACCTGTACTGTATAATGAAAAAATACAGTGTCACCTTGGGTCCATCAAACTTGATGTTAAAAGGTTAAATGAATTTCTTAGCTTAGCTTGATCCAAAAAGGAAGAGTACCCACACAGTACATGCTGCACAGATTAATGCTTTTTTTTTTTCTTTTTCTTGTAATTGCAGACAAACTTTATAGACAAACAATAGACATTACATTCAGCTCAGAAGCACAAAGGTAATTGTATCAATAAGTTCCCAAGATCTGAAGTTTCTTTCAGTGAATGATTTGTAGCACTAAGCTTTATGGCTCCAAAGAGATTCACAGGCAGAGACTTGGTACATACGAGGTGGCAAGCCAGTCTGCTGCATTATTTGTGCCAAATTGGGTGGAGTTGTCCTCACTGAGCCTTTTTTGAACCTGCTAGACTAAGCATTTCCTTTTTCCTCTTCGTTTTCAAACCCAGTCTTATTACATCTCTTTCTCTTTTTCTCCTTTATCACTCCCTTGGCTGTTCTGCTAAACTCTTCAACTTGACTGTTCTTTTAAAATTCTGCAACTGCATAGGTTTAAGATAAGAACATTGAAAGAAGGATGGGCTGTTTATGTTGATATGGGAACTGGTGAGAAACTTTACAAGTTTCCATTTGTTTTTTTAAACTAAAGAATAAATAATGCTTGAATGTTGCTGGCATCAAGATGTGGAATATCTGGCATCCTGCAGTACCTTCTGGAGGGAAACCAGTCAAATTCATCCTGGCTCAGAGGAAGTATATACTGAAAAAAGATTCTGCTGGAGTGAAAGACATCAGTTCCTGAATAATAGAACAAAATTTATATCATTGGTTAAATAAGGCTGAGAGTTCAATTGCTTGGTTACAATATTTTAGACAGGAGAGAGGAAAAACTCTGGTACTAGAACCTTCTAAGTATGTAGATGCTGGGTTTGGATTTGTTTAATCTTGTATTACATGGAAAACAAAACAAACCCTACAACACCAAACTACATTTAAGGGATTGGTGCCCATGGCATTGGTGAGCTCGGTTCTGAGCTTTGCACTAGATGTACCTCCATTCATTTCTTGAAAGGTCAGACCTGCCATGAAAACTAAACACTTAAAGTGCATATGCTGCCTTATACTCACAAACAACTTATGAATCTAAAATGTGGATGGAACAAAAGTTTTGCGGGATTTACACGTTCACTTATATAAAGTCTGCATGTGAATGAGAAGCAGCCAAATGCAGAAATTACCACTGTTTCCTCTGTGTATGATTAATAGAAGACTTGAAAATTAAGCACTGGAAACATAACAAATTAATTCCCTGACTTGACCAGGCCCTGGATCCCTAACAGAAAACAATTTGTTCAATAATGACTCCTTTACTTTGTTCTAGAATAAAGGCACTGCTCATTAACTGATGCTTCAGGCAAAGTGAGTAGGAATCTATACCAAACTCTAAATAAGGAATCCAGAAGCTAGGAGATGTGCAAAAAGCACAAAACAAAGCTTCGTGACAAAATTAGCCAGTTGTTAATGATTATTCCAGACTTCATACTGTAGAAGTGAACAAAGCAGGAAAAACTAAAAAGAGCCAGTGAGATGCCAGTGCTTGTGGTTATTTCCATTTATAGCATTTGTTCATAATGTGAGTTTGAATTTTTGACACTCAGACTGAATTGTGTCCCCTTTTCACTTCAAACACTATGTAAAACATGTAAACTAAGAACAGCTTCATCTTTCTTCTTCCAGAAGCCTGAGATCTCACCAGCTGCTTTACCTTAGTTGTTCTTCTACTCCTGGGCCTTTAGAGATATTCAAAACCCACCTGGATGCGTTCCTGTCCAACCTGCTCTAGGTGAACGTGCTTTGGCGGGAGGACTGGACTAAATGATCTACAGTAGTCTTTTCCACCCCTACCATTCTGTGATTCAGTAATTCTGCTCAATAGGAATAATTCCTATCTCTATGTAAGAATTTGTAACCTTAATTATAACTGCCCAGTTTTTCCTAAGTAGTTTCTTAAGTCCCTTGAAAACGGCTTCCCTTGCTTAACTCTTAAAAACAGGTCCTGGAATTTGTTTACTGGGAACCTTCTCCAAAGTTTGTGAAACAAGTGAAAGTCTAAAGAACTAAAAGCCCAGAGTCTGATCTGCAACAGGTAGAAAAGATAACACTTCAGAAACGTGCCCTTTAACTGATTGGGCTGGTGTCGTGGATTAACCATAGTAGCAGAGGATGGTTGGGAAATATACTCAGGCAGTGAGCACATGTAACATTAGCCATTTATGCTAATGTGCCTGTGTGCATGTGTGTGGATGCATGTGTCATAAAATTCTGGTAGCAATTGAAGTATTATTTCTCTTTGACTATTTCCAGTGGTGATTTTTGCAATGTTCATTTCTGTACTCATGTAACATGCAAAACTTAACCTACAAAGTTTTATTTATCAAGATGGAAAACAAGAGTGAAAGTGAACAAGGAGCTTCACGATTTTGACATATAATTCTTCAGATATGATCAAAGAAGTCCATTTACTGGAAGCTGTACTAAGTGTCAGGCAAAACAATTTAAAGAATTGGAGCTGTCAACAGGATGACACTTTCATTTTGAGGCAACTTTCAAGGTTTTGAAAGTTGTTCTTTTTCCACATTGTGTTGAAACATCTATTTTCCTAATGAATGATTTCGGATTTAGATTCATGTCCACAGGAACTTAGGCACCCAACTCTCCCTTTCAAAGAAAAAAAAAAAAAAGGAGAAGAAAATGAGATTAAATGAAAAGTAAAACTTATCCTGAAGAAAACTTAATTGAAATGAATGCTCTTGTATATAATACTTTCATTTTGACAAAGCAGCATTGCTAGGATACAATTTAACTTAATAAAATAGGTTCTGACCAGCAATCTTTAACAACTCTGCTCTTAAAAATGCTAAAAAAATAATGTTCCTTTGTTTTAGGAAAAACATTGCAAGAAACAATTAAACCACCATCTGAGAGAAGAAGTTATACAGCTGAAGTGAATGCAATGTTTTAGCTTCGCAGGTTAGTTGGCATCCCTAGGGGAGACTGTGTTCTGCGAATACAGAGGCACAATTCCTGTCACAAGTGTGTGCTGAAGCTTGTAATGGGTTTCTTCTGAACCTTTCACACTTCTGCTTTCCACAGAAGGTTCATTTACCTTTTTGAAGCAGAACAGAGCTGTTTTCTGATTGTCTTGATTCCAATAGACACTGAGGTCCCTTGAGTCTAAGTTGGGATGCCTTCATCTAAGCAAATCTTTATCTGACTGGTTGGCAGTGAAAGCAAGAAAATGGCACCAACTCTGAAAAGTTTCATACTTTGTGTTTCATAGTTCACTAGTTATTCCTTTCAGCAATTTCTGCATTAGTTGTCTTTCTCGTGTTCAGTTCCTCAATTAAAATTGTGAATGCCCTAACTGGTTAACTGAAATCCAGGCACTTTCTTAGTTTGTCAGTTTGAAGAATAACTTCTTATGCTTGATTAATTAATAATTGGATAAAATGTTGCTATATAATTATTTTATTCACACAACAAATATACAATGTTTACCATGACCATTCCAATAAACTCTGTGTTTAGGTAACTGTCTCTCTGTAGTTGTTACCCTTGGAAAATACTCACTCCTGTCACTGACTTACTTCCCCAGTATCTGTAGCTTACATCTAGTGGTCTAGTCTCGTTGCAATATCCCACTTTGGTTTGTTTTTTTTCCCCTGCTTCTATATCTCATCCCCACATTCTCAAACCTCACTGATTGTTGCCTCATTTAACCAAACACTGAGTCCCAACACAGTGTGGCATGCCTGGTTTACACTTACATGTATGTGTGAGAACAACCACTAACCTAGTTGCTCTAACTAGTTTACTACAACCTTTCTCCCTCAACCTATACATATGGAGTGCATTTGTGCTCTAATGGATCCTTGTAACAGCTGTTGACAGGATGAAAAAGTCTAGGATACTGCACTGCAAGTCAAGAGATATGATTTTAAATACCACATGTGTTAAGGCTTTAAGGCTCATGTGTTTTATGACTTTTCCAAGTCACACCTTCCTCCAGGTGTGAGGAGGTCATTGGGTGTCAGTATGGCCTTCCTGAGAAACAGTGCTATGGGGAAGTTTATAACCCTGGGAGCTGTAGAGAAAACAACAACAAGTGATTACAAAAGTGAGGCTGAATTTCCATAAAAATTTTGGGAATGACCTCTGTGTCCTGGTCAGCCCTGCCTGAAGTTACAGAATTAATTTCATTTTCCATTTCTAATACATACCTAACTTTTGCTTTCTGCCACAGATTGATGTCCTGAGGCACCACAGGCTTCACTGTCCCTGCCCAGCCTCTAATGTGGCTCCCTGAATGCTTTCCACTGCCCAATACCCCATTTCAGGAGCTATCAGTCACTGCCTCAGGGAGGCTGTAGGATCACGGAATCACACAGAATCACAGAATGGTAGGGGTTGGAAGAGACCTGTGGAGATCATCTGGTCTAACCTCTCTGCCAAATCAGATTCACCTACAGCAGGTTGGACAGGAACACATCCAGGTGGTTTTTGAATAACTCCAGAGAAGGAGACTCCACAACCTCTCTGGGCAGCCTTTTCTGGTGCTCTGTCACCCTCAAAGTAAAGTTTTTCCTCATGTTGAGATGGAATTTCCGTTGTTCCAGTTTGTGCCTGTTGTCCCTTGTCCTGTCACTGGGCATCACTGAAAAGAGTCTGGCCCCATCCTTTTGACACCCGCTGTTTAGATACTGATAAGCATTGATGAAATTCCTTCAGTCTTCTCTTCTCCAGGCNGATCATCTGGTCTAACCTCTCTGCCAAATCAGATTCACCTACAGCAGGTTGGACAGGAACACATCCAGGTGGTTTTTGAATAACTCCAGAGAAGGAGACTCCACAACCTCTCTGGGCAGCCTTTTCTGGTGCTCTGTCACCCTCAAAGTAAAGTTTTTCCTCATGTTGAGATGGAATTTCCGTTGTTCCAGTTTGTGCCTGTTGTCCCTTGTCCTGTCACTGGGCATCACTGAAAAGAGTCTGGCCCCATCCTTTTGACACCCGCTGTTTAGATACTGATAAGCATTGATGAAATTCCTTCAGTCTTCTCTTCTCCAGGCTAAACAGACCCAGATCTCTCAGGCTTCCCTCATAAGAGAGGTGTCCCTTACCATCTTTGTTCGGTCTCCAGCTCCCTGCAGCCCTGCGCAGCCCAGCCATTGGCCCTGATCAAATTTACTGAACTGCCCTTGCCTAATAAATGAGTTTCTAGGAAGATGAGATACACCAGTCAGATTATGTGTTGAAGCCACGGAGTGGAAGTTTTATCTTCAGGGCTCAGTCTTACAGCCAGGGTCAGGGCAGGCCACAGACACCCCAGCACAAGGCACAGGGAGCCCACATCAAACCTGCTGGGACATTCACCTGCATGGAGAGCACCCTGAACTAAAATCTTCCTCCTGTCTGGTGCAGAGAAGAAGAAACAGGAACCTGTGAGGCTGCGTGCTAACCGTAGGGCTATGAGATAATTCAGCATGACTTTCTTATATTTGTCCTGTTGAAACTATTCTACTTCATATGAATAATTAAATACTTCTTGGGTTGGGGAGAGAAGTGACTCTGTGCCTTACCAGTTAATTACATGAGGCAGCAAGTAAAATATTATGGTTTCTACTAGCAAATAGTTACTGAAATATGTTCCCTGATACTGGTTTATGTATGTCGAGGCACTTGTTCTACTCCCTGAAGTTTTGAATTAGCTATTGGTGGTGTGGTTATGTGGGGTTTTTTTTAATTCCCTAATGTTGGCATTTAGAGCAAAAATATCTATAGGAATTTTGGGTGTTAGTAAAAAGAAGGTAGAGGATTATTTTTAACTTTTTGATTTTGACAATAAAAATATCAAATGAAGAAGTTGAATACACATAAAAAGCAAGTTTAAGAGTTTTTGTTATTTGTCAGTTTTTTCAAAAATTCTTTACAGTTTAATAGGGGTAAGCTTATCAGTTATACGGGTGAGTAGATAACTGTGAATATTTTTACAACTTTTGTTCTGTAGAAATTCCTGAAATGAAAAACAAAATCAAATTTATAACAACTCACTCCTCAAAAAAAGAAAACAATCCAAAACATCAACAATAACCAAACAATGAAAACTTACATTTGAAGACCATTGCACAAGCACAAAAAATTTAAAACTAAAATATATTCACAGAGAAATTTTTAGTTTTATATTTTGCATTTATTAATTGCTTTGAATGCTCTGAAGTAACTGGATTAAATATAGGTCTCAACTCAGCCAAGTTATACAGTTCACACTGAAATTTATTCTTTGCAAGAGATCAGTTATATCTATACATAACTTTGATCACTTTCTTAATCACTTAAAAGGGTTAAAACATACAAACAGGTTTCAACACTTTCTTAACTGAATATAGAGAAACAGGATAAAAAAATCTGTTGTTACCCCGATCTGACCATTCCTGGATTGTGATGCAAATTGAATTATCAAATGACATTCTCCATAAGCTAATCTTGTTTCAAATCTTCCTTTTTCATGTATTGCTGTGGTTCATAGATTGCCACAGTATATTGTGACAGATTAGACCAATGTAAAATCTGATATGCATCTTATTGGCAGGAGCAATGTAAAAGAGTTGCTATCCTTAAACTTCATTTGAGTTGCCAGCCCCCAATGCTTTCGATATAGGCAGCCCAACAGAGAACTTTACTTCAAAAGTGTGCAGTATTTCACTATTATAACTCCATCATGGTCAATTAGCCAGACATGTTCCTGGTTTTTATCTTCAAAAATGATGCTTCTTGATTATTTATGTTTCCAAAAGCTATTATTGAGTAATTCTGTGTAGTGAAGGACTTCAATATGCTCTACCATTGTGACTGTAAATCCAGGTGTTAATACTCCCAGGTGGCTCATCACCTCACTGCAGATACCTAATAAAGTTGCCATTAGCTGGCAGTGTACACTGAAGAAACCTATACAACCAGCTGATCTTCTCGTTAAAGAGAGAGCTACTGGCGAATGCCTGGAGATTATCTGAGTTGTCCGAGTTTTTAAAAAGGGGGAGGGAAAGAACTGGAGAATGGTTATTTTCACAGATTGCTTCTAGGAACAATACTGGAAGCTGTAACAACAATAGATGGAGGACAAAGAACCAATAGCTTGTAGAATAAGAGTAGACCACAGCTAAAGTAGTGAGGTTGGATTTGTAGTCAGATATCGGTTCTCCATTCTTGCTTCTGAGAATAACTTTAAAATCACCTGATTTTGATAAATCCAGTGTAATTTGACTTGTCTCCTGAAAGGATATAGTCCTGAAAGACTCAACATCTTTGACTGCAAGAGGAAATTTAGGGAAAGTGGATAAAATATTACTAAGGAAATTGTTGATGACTTTTTTGCTAGCTACTTAAAAAAATATATTAAATTTAATATTGTTATTGTGATAGCATCTTAGGATGTTATAATCTTGTTCATATCAGGTGCAGGATAGGTCTGGTTCAACTGAGGAAAAAATGGTTACACAAGCTTCTGTCCACTGGAATATGTTCATATTCAGAGACTGAAGAGGAACCCAAAATTTTAGTTTTTTCCTTTCCTTTGCTGATAGCAGTCAACAGATAAATTGTCTCATTCTTGTTTCATCCTGTTTTTTGAGGACAGTGATCTCCAGGGAAACTAGAGATGCTACCAAGTTCTTCAGTTGGAATGCCTGTTCTGGCTGTGCCACCAGAAATAATTCTGGGTATTTCTGCCAAAACTTCCTAATAAGAAAAACTGGTTGTGCAATGCAGGTGATAATGGGGGTACGTTCTGACCAGGTGAAAGTCTGAATGAGTACTGAATCGCAAGTCAAAAGCTGTCAGTCAATATGTGTCCTATAGAGAATGACTTCCTAATTTGGCCCAATTTTATTCCTTTACTTCAAGTGCTCCAGGGCTGTGTAAGCCATGAGATTGTCAGCATAAGCACAGCATAACCACATTTCTGGGTTGGTTTTTTTTTGACTCTCTCTACTTTTTCAGAACTCTTTTCATTACCTGCAACAAACAGGTACGTTAAGTCAAGGCCTCAGAAGTGGTAAGGTACCTGAATTACAGTTACTATACCGTCTGAGTTTGCTGTCACTTGCTATCATATGCAAGGAGATACATTCCTGAACACACCTCTTTGATTGAAAGCTGTTGTTTTCATAGCAGTCATGGTCTCATTTGCTGCAAAAAGTAGTGTTTTGCAGGCTGACTAGGTGGTCTTGACAGGTCTTTTGCAGGTCTTGACAAGGTGGGGTGTTCATGCAGATAAACACATCCCCTCAAAAAAAACCCCAAAGCAAACAAACAAAAAAAACCCAAAAAAACCCCAGAAAACTTCTGAAGCTTCTAGTGTCAGGGCATGTGAAATCTGGTTCAGTGAAATGCCTTGGTTGTGTCACTGATTTAAGGATCAATAACAGTAAAGGGACAATTGTAGAGCTGATGCGTTCAAAAATTTTCTCTCCCTGGCATTGCAAAAGCAGCACAAAGCAAGCAGGCAGATAATCCTCAGTGATCAAATTCAGTGATCTGAAATATTAGCAACAAAAATTTTAATATGCTTCTACCTGCATGTAGGTGTTGACAGAGTAGTTAACAAGAAGAACAGAAATAACTGGAGTTGTTGGAACGTTCTTCTTTGAAATGTTTGAACTGAACACTGAAATAAGAATGTAAAGGAGTAAGCATCTGAGGCAAACTTTCTCCTGTATTAAAAACTCCTGGCCTCCAAACCTGCTCATTCCAGATGCACAGCTGGTAGCCATTGCAACAACAACTATAATTCTGTAATATCCTCCCATGTAGGCTGTTGCAGCTTGTCTGTTTTGCATCCCCTGTTGTGTCTTAGCTGCTTTTTACTGTTTCACTGTTTATCCTAAGGAAAAGTAAACAGAGAAAATACATTATTTTCTGGATATTCATGCAGGTTGCAGTAACAGATCTGCACTGCAGACAGAGTCAGTTGGGACTGTAAGGTTGGCTAATATAGTATTTCAGGGCTAACTTTTATGATGTAATAAATTTTGATTTTGTTAATGAATTGTCTATAAAAGATTAACGTTCATTTATAAATATTGATTCAAAGACTATTGCTCTAATGTTATATACTTATAAATACAGAGTTAGTGCTTTGAGAGCAGGACAGACCGCATATAAGAAGCACAGATTTCAAAGGTGTTTATAACCCTGTGCTCAGTCATGAAATCTTCACAAGGAATAAATTGTGGCTTCCTTGGTAAAACCACTGATGTAATACTCCAGCCACTATCAGTAAGTCTAAGTAAAAACCCAAACTTTATTTCATAAAAGAATCCTTAAACATGAAGTCTGATGCATTCTGTATTTTTCCAAAAGTTTTTGTAGGTCATTTGGGGTTTAAAAATGACAAACTCGCTTTGAAGTATTTTGGTATATACACATATTAGAACTGATCAGAAAATAAAATCTCTATCCCAATGTTTTGATGTTCCAGTACTCTGGCATTTACTTTCACTCCAAATTGGGACACAGTTGAAATCACTGAAAATTTCCACAGAGAAGAAAGTGGGTTGGGGTTTTTTTTTACCTTTCTTTAAAAAATCAGTTCAACGGGGCACCCCCAAAAAAACCGAGTTTTATATTTGCATGAGAAGCAAATCCAGAAACTAGAATAGTTTTAATATTTCAACCTGTTCAACTCTGATGTCCCAAATTGCAATTTATTGTGAAACAACTGTCCATTTTACATACCATTTAAAGTCAAATTAACACTTGGATATGCAATATTTTAATGTGGATCTCAACATATGGTGTTTGCTGTGTTTGAAATGTCATTTGGGAAAAGCAAAAGAAAAATTGTCTAAATCAAGCCAGCGTTGACTAAAACACATTTTCTACTCGGAATTTTTTTTTTATTCCCCCCAAAGGAGAGTGTTCCAGTTGACCATTTGTATGCTTCTGGGGCCTGTTTTTTTGCCTGTCTTTTCATACCAAAACACTTATGAAGGGGAAATGTGGATTTCTATGAATTCAGGAAGAAAAGTAACACTTACTGCACTTATCACAGATCTTACCTGGGGATTTTGGAAAGGTAGAGAAAGTCCTATCTGAGCTGACAGATCACCCTCCGGAGCTCCTGATCAGTCATCCTCATCATCTTCCCGCTTCCCAGTTACAGAATACAAGTTGGAAGAAGTGATCGGTTTTAGCAGGGGGACACGAGGTGAGATTGACACAGGAGAAAATATCAAAGAATGATGTAATTGCTTAAAGATAACTGTGTGTAGCAAAGAGGGAAAGAGGTAGTGACTGGCTCTAGAGCTCCTAATTTGTGGTTCTTAATGGAAATTGGATACAGTAAAAACTTTAACCCATTTCACATACAGGCTTTTCACAGAGAACAGGCTGCATCTTTGGTAACTTTGAAATTTGCTAAAAATCCTTTAAAAGTATCTCAGACTGAATATGTGACAAATATTGTACTAAATGTCAATTTTAACCGTGATCTCTCTCATTTGCAAATACCTTCACTCTTACAGGTCACATGGATTTGGAGAACTACTACTTTGCACAAAGAAACTTTGTAAGTAGGTTACAAACAAAGCTGGGCCAACGGGCTGCATAAGGTATGGCATGAGATAAATGTAAAATCCTGCTGTTAGGACAGAAACAACAGCAGTACAGGCTGGGGTGTGCTTGAATTAGGCATATCTCTGCTGGAAGGACCTTAGGGTCCTGAGGAACACCAACCTTAATGTATGTCAACAGGGCCCTCTTACAGCTATGAAGGCAAACCGTTTCCTGAGCTCCATGAGCAAGAACTTAACCAGCAGATGGAGAGACTTGATGATTCCACTCTGGTCAGGACTTGTTTAGATACACCTGGAACACTATTTTCAGTTTTAGTTTGCTTCCCATTCTAATTTTTGCTGTGAAAAAATAGAGTCCAAGGTAGGACCACCAACTAAGGTGGTTAAAGGATTGCAGGCTCTGATTTATGAAGGGAGGTAGAAAACCTTTCTGCAGTGAGAACAATAAAATGCTGGAACACGCTTGTCACAACCAGTTCAAGGACATTAATTTAAAGTTTCAGTTGCCTAGTTGGAATTAAGGCACAAATGAGGCCAAATGTTGAAAACTCACTGGAACCATTTATTTAACAACAACTAGAATGCTCATGAAAGAAGGAAAGAAAGAAAGAAAGAAAGAAAGAAAGAAAGAAAGAAAGAAAGAAAGAAAGAAAGAAAGAAAGAAAGAAAGAAAGAAAGAAAAAGAAAGAAAGAAAGAAAGAAA
>VZSF01007132.1:16591-41143 GCA_013398295.1 Chionis minor
CAGGTAGATAGTCACCACTGTGGATCCACAACATCTTCACCCAGTTAATTCTCTTCACCCAGGGTGTCACTGATGGCAGGAGCCCTTCCCTTTGTCTGTTTGGCTGCCTTTCATACTTTCAGCCAAAACCGAAAGTAACCATCATGTGGATTCAAAGCTTGGTGGGGCAGTCCTACAGTGTGGTTACGTTGACATGTGTGTGGTGTATGGTACGTGCTTAAGTGTGTGGTATGTGCTGGATCGTTACACAGGCGTCTTTTGCCCCCTGGTTCTACCATGTGCAGGCTCATTCCCCAGTCACCACACAAGGCCCCCAGCAACAGTGATGAGGAGCTCAGCACAGTCCCATCTACACAGCGCCAAAAAACATCCCCCACATTGCACACCTCCAAGTGGCAGTTTCCTGTGCTCTCCTGCACAAGTGGTGCACAAACAGGGTTTGAGGCAAAGTCTCAGTTCAGCATCTTACAAAGCTTCACAGAGAAGTGGTGGAACCTGCCTCATAGGAAATTCAATTTGTCAGGACCCTTGTTCAAAGTTTCTTCATTTAAGAGAAGGTGGGACCAGATCTATAGAGATCCAGCCTGGATTTTTTAATGATTGTCTTCCACAATTCTAAATGTAATTATTTATTTGTTAATAGGTGCAACAGATACAAAGGTCAAATGAGCAAAACATTAATAACTAAGAAAAAAGAAATTTGGTGAGCCTTTACTTAGTCAATTGAGGAAGAATTTTCTTCAATTGCTTTTATGAGTACCTCAACAATATCAGGTTGCTACCTCTTGAGTTTTTGAAACTTTACTTACAGGTTTTTTAACTTTCTATGTTAACATATTTCCCCTTGAATCTTCACATAACTTCTTCTTTCTCAACAATTGCACTCTGACTCTGTTTTAACGTTTCTTATCTTTTGTGGGTTTACTCATCTTACTGTCTCAGCTTCAACGTAAAATTTCTGTGTAAAAGTGAACTAACGTCACACTTGTACCTCAGCTAGGAGCTGGATATTGGACACCTGAACCCTTGAGCTGAGGTTTACCCACTTGATCTACATTGATCTTGCTTTGGAGTTTACGTGCACAAGTATTTACGCACACATGAATGCAAGTTTCCAAGCTTTAATGCCTTATTTTTTGAGATATATGTTAAATGAAAACTATGTTTCTGTTATTTAGTAACAATACTGGAAAGAAACTTGTTGCTCTGTATATATATACAGTTCAGTATGAGTCAAAATGTATACATATATTCTTCTGACATTCCCAAAAGAATTTTTTTACCAGCTGCCCTTGGTGTGTCACTTTTATTTCACAAGATCATTTTAGTAGTAGTAGTAGGTTCAGGAACATCAAAATGCCTTAATTAACATTCAGAATTGCAACATTCACTTGGCTATTCAGAAAACAGTGAAAAATGATCTCAGGCAGAAAAAAATACATCATTATAGATTCTTACACAAAGCACAATGGAATCAGTGGAAAGAAGTGTTTCAAGTCTATTGGCAAAGCCAGCAAGACTCATATAAAAAAGAGCAGAAGGAATGATGGAAGGCATTCACAAAGTGGTTCTGTTTGGTAGAATACAGAATGATATGACTACCTGCTTACACAAAGACATCACAAAACAGAGTAAGTCTCCTGGTCTCTCTTACAGTACCAAGGACTCGTAGAAAGATAAAAGCCAGAAGAATATTATTTTGCTGATTTAGCTGGCCTGATGTCAGTCACAGAAGATCAACTGAAGTCAATAGGACTGTGTTGATATATATTACCTCTGGACATAATTCTGAAAAATGTTTACTTTCCCCTGAACAGAAGGCACAATCACATACACAGTGCATTAGCAGGCTCAGTACCTAGAGAATTCACACTGGATTGATCTGATACTAGTAAGAAAAATTGATCTTAGTCTTCATGTCCTGTACCAACATATAGGTATAGTAAGTTTTCTTGCAGTTATTACTACGTACCAGCTTTTTGGCAAGTTTTATGTTAATTTGATTAGAGTGCTACTTCCTGCCAGCTACCATGGTTTATGTCACTTAAATATTTTCACTGTCTAAGCTAGGAAAAGAAGCTAATTAGTTCTAAGTACTAAAATGTAAGGCAAAGCTATTTTATACTGCAACTGTTTTTTATACCTCACTCAATAATTTACTTTGGATTCAAAGAAATTAAAAAAAAAAAAAAAACAAAATAAAATATAAATGGCAAGATATTAATTTATTCTATATAAAATGGGTAGTTATATACAAGGCTTTCCAAAAAGCCTCAAACCTTTTATCCCTTACCTTGTTCTTACAGCATGATGCATTATTCCTTATGGACAGAAAACTATATGTACCGATGTATTTATTAATGTATTGTAATAAATCACCAGTCTATATTTCTTTAGCCCATCCTAGGTAACATATTCAGAACATTATTTAAAGCTCATTATTCACTGAAATAACACATGCAAAAGCACAAGTTGGTTAGCTGTGATATTTTATTAGAGTGAGCATTTCGGGATTTTGTTCACAGTCCCTTATCAACATAAAACATAGTAAAGAGTTCATAAATCTAATTAAGGACATTAGAATAAGGAAAAATCACTGAATATTTAGTTAGGATATGCAAGCCTCATGTACAAGCAAGCCATTAGAGGCAGTCATAAATGCCAATTGAAAAGCACTCAATAACTGCAAGTTGGTGGGAGTACAAGAAGACTGATTTAGATGTAATGGTAGTCTGCAAAGGTAGAAGTGTTTTGTTTATCTGGTTTTTTGTCAGGCTTTTTTTTTCTGTCCCTTCCCTCCTCTTCTCCCCCGACCCTCCCCCCAAAAAAAGAAAAAGAAAAGAAAAACACTGAGAAATAAAACACAGCAAAAATCTGCATCACAGCATTTTACTGGGATGCTGTTCAGGTTTGGGCTGACCGGTATTTAGGAACATAATCCTGTTTTGTTATATCAAGTGAGACAACAATTTAATCTAGACCAGTGGCCTGCCCCTGGAAATAGCCAATAGCAGTACCTAGGGAAGAGTACAAATATAGGCAAGCTTGCAGCTATACTTTTCTAGCTCAATAGTCTGTGATTCAGGGATTTTGTGAACTCATGTGAATATTTGATATCCACAGTATCTTTCTGCAGTGAGTACCACAGTTTAAAGTGCCACAGTTTAGACAGGAATCATGTAACCGTGTTTCTCCTTTTTTCTCTTCCTCTTCCTTTTTTCCTTTTCATTTTTTTCTTTTTCTTTTCCTTTTTTAAAATAATATTTATGTACTGATATGATTATTTCAACTGGTGCCTCTGATTCTTCTATTATGGCTCACAATAATTTCCTATTTAACCTTTCCATGTCATTCATGATTTTGTACATATGGCTTTCTGCATTACTAAGAAGAAATCTTTACAGATTTTTGACAGATATTTGAAGTGTAAAGGGTGTTTTTAATAAAACAAAGAAGACTTAGATTTTTCCAAGTTTCCTAGATGCTTAGGAGCAAATTCAACACAAAATCATCAAACAAGGTCCTGCATTCGGAGGTGTTAAAGCCCATAAAAGGTAAAGGCTTAGTTCAGCTAGGAGTATGGAGAGCTTTACTAGAGTGGGATAGGAAGAAAGACTGGAAAGCCCATGTTGTTTACTGGCCATAACTAAGCACTATACTCTCCTGAAAACAAGATAAAAGAAAGATAAATTCCACCCCAAATTAATTACTAACCTACTGGCTAGGGAACTTGTCTTTACAGTTCTTTAGTAAAGGTCTGAATCTTCATTCTGCTTTGTCTCCAGTTTATGTTTCTCAAATCTGGTCCATACTCATGTCTTAATCCCCACAACAGAGACAAGGAGAAAAAAGAAAAAGAGAGATTAATTGATTGAGTCAGTGGAGAGGGCAGCTAATTAGGTGGTAAGAGATTAAAGTCTATTTTTCTGTTTCTAGAAAATTGTTTTAGTCAGTATTTGTCATACAGCAGGTCAAAAATCCTTCGTTGGCCTACTCCGATGTGCGGACACAGATGTAGTTCTAGTCCTACAATTTTCCTGTGAACACAATCCATGATGACAGCACTGTAATCCTTATGTAAGATAGATAAAGATTCTCCTTGTTTGAGGGTCATAACCACAATGGCAGCACTTTGCAACTTGTTGAACACTGGAGAGATACGCTGTGGAGACCTTGCACAGAACCAGCAGGAGAAATTCAAGTACCATGGGAATCCAAGTAGCCTTTGAGCTACTTGCGCAGTTCTGACTACATTTGTGAAGTATAATTTACGAGGTTAGGTGCTTCCACAAGTTGACAAGTGGTGAATTATCTTTGTTACAGTAGCCCTACATAACTGGGTCATGAGGAGTCAGATTTTCTAGTTTTACTCATTTGCTTCCTGTTCATTGAAAGAAAAGTTCAAAGGGGTATTGTTAGGCATGTTCTAATGAAAGATTGGATGGAAAAACATATACGGAGTCCCAGTACCTGAACCTTCTCTGAGCCTGAGATTTGGAAGATCTGTGACTAAACACATCAGGTTTATGGGTATAAAATCAAATACAGAAAGTTTCATCTCAACATGAGGAGAAACTTCTTTCCTTTGAGGGTGGTAAAGCACTGGAACAGGCTGCCCAGAGAGGTTGTGCAATCTCTGGCTCTGGAGACATTCCAAACCTGCCTGGATGCCATCCTGTGCAACCTGCTGTAGGTGGACCTGCTCTGGCAGGAGGGTTGGACCAGATGATCTCTAGAGGTCCCTTCCAACCCTTAACTATCTGTGATTCTGTGATTCCAGATGACTGATTTCCATTCAGAACACGTTTTCAATCCTCCATAATACAATATTAAATAAATGTAGCTTTAGTGCAGTCATCAGTCCTAGTTGCTCTGATAGTGCACTTATTCTTTCAGAGTCTAGGTCCCAGCTGTTTGTTTGAATGTGTGTATGAAACCTGATATCCATAAGCTAATACAGTGTAGAGCAGGAAATCAGTATTAGAACAGATTTACTTTTAATTCTCTACAATTAGTAGGGGGGTTGTTTTGTTTTATGTGGATTTGGAGTCTGGGATGAGGTTCCCCCAACAGTTTTGGACTTTTATTTCTTTATAGCTCATAATTCTTGAAAAAAAAAAACAAACAAACATATGTGGTATCTTCTGCAACCAACCCAATCACAAATGTAATTGCTCCTTTATCTTTTCTTTATTATCAGGTAATATTTCAATTAAAATGTCCCCTCAGACTGCTCCAGTCTAAATGATCTCAGGCTCCTGTGCCTTCCATAGCCTTATTGACTTGAAAGATAACAAACAAGTGTAAATGACATTTACAGCTCTTAATTGGTGTCATTAGCAGTTCTTATTATTCAGCAGGACAAGCAGTGGCCTTTTATTGAGAACCCAGTGATGCACATCTGCTTTGAACTCATCAGACTTAAAGACAAGTAATAAAACAGCTGAGTGAATGACTTAGGACCATATCCATCATTAAAGGGTGCTTGTAGAATATATTTCTTTTTATGCTTAAAAAAGATGACTGTGGGAACAATAATCATCAAAGGGTTAATGCTTTAATAGAAAATACATCTTGAAATAATGTTAATGTATTTAATAATTAATAATAACCTACATTCAAATTGTTTATCTTATTGCTAATGTTAATTACTATAAACCAGACCTTGAGGCAAATCAGAGGGGATTAGATTCGTAATAGCATCTAAGTGCGAAAGGGCTGTTGATACCAATAAAGATGTAAAACTGAAGAGTTGCTTGATCCTCTCAGTTAAGTACTGCTGAGTACTAAAATTGATGTTTTAGATATCTAAGCCCAAAGTTTCATTCTCCAGAACACCCTTATTAGACCTTACTGTAATATCACATTTTCTTAGACTTCTAAATATCTACTGTGAATGTCTTCATTTCTTTTCTGGTATATGCACATAACCAACCAATCTTGTAGTGACATGTTTAGGGCATTCCATTAAGCTCCTGTGGAATTCATAAAGTGGGGATAGATTAATCTATGTTTTCTCTAGAATTCTTCAATGAAGGAATCATGTAAGCTCTCTCCATTCTATAACAGATGCTATTGAAGGGCAACTGATTGCATCTACCATTGGAAGCTTTCTTAGGGTTTTCTAGGGGAACTCATGAAGATACCATGGAACTAGCATAGACTTGGTCAACTAAGGAAGCAGTCTTGTGCCCAGATTTATGAATTTAAAAACAGCTTACTGTAAGGCCAATGGAAAGAAGCTCAAGACACTTAATCCTAAAACAGGCAAACAAGATAGGTCAGATAAAATGTACTCCTGATTTGCTTTTGAGTATAAAAGAATGGATGTCCTGATCAAATTTGATCAATCTCTAATGTCTATTGTTAGATTTTTTTTTATTTTTTTTAACAGCAAGCTCAAGAACGAGCTGTGGTTCTAACAGATATTTCTATCAAAGCACATCAAAATGTCTTCACCACAGCTCTGAAATCAGCATTTCATTTCACCTTGTGCATTTCCTTCAGCGGCTTCTCAGCTTTATAGACTTCCTTCTTGGTGTCTGATTCTTCCAATGCATTAGATACATTACCTAAATGCCTAATTCTTCATTTTATTAAGTGACAAGATCTAAAATCTTTATGGAGCTAATCCATACTAGATACTGTGGGAGAAAAAAATCTCAAAATGGATGCGTTACTTTAAAAACAAGAAAAGTGGGTGAAATTTTGTTCATTCTGCATAACACAGTAGTCCAGTGTAACTGCAGCCAGGTGTGAATCAAAAGTAACTGATGAAGACCCCCAAAAACCCTGCGAGAAATCTTAAGAAAAGTTGTCTCATCTCATTGGAACTATACACTGTAACAGGCAAATTACTGTCTCATCACTCATTTCTGTGTTAACTGTCAAAGTGTGAATTATTGTTCCATATGAAAAATCCATGTTGAGACTTGAGCTCAAAAAAAGTCTGAGAGTTTGGTAACGTAAAGGAAACGTGTTAAGCAGAAGTGCTTTGGGACTCTCATATTACTTACCAAGAAAAAACCTGCTTTAGTTCAGTTAATTTGTAGGGATGTCAGGCTGAGATTTTCAAAGATGCTTAAAGAAGTTAAATGACTGTCTCCAATCGACTTTTTTTTGTAACTACAATCCTGAACAATCCTTTTAATATTGTTTTCACTTTAATGAAGGAAAGTGAAGGAAAGGATCAACTAATTGAGTGAGAGATTTACATTTCTTGGAACTTCACACATCTGAAAAGATTTTGCTCAATGCATTAGCAAGTGTATTATTATTAATAGCAATAATAACAATAACTCATACTCTGTAGGAGTATACTTGCAATAATGTCATAGAAAATTGTGTTTATCTCTATTTTGTAGCTGAAAAAAACATGATCTGGGTCAACAAACCTCCATGACTGCTCCACAAGTGCCCTACTTTGCTCACACCACTTGGAAAAAAGAACACCTACAGACTATAACTGCACAGTAACAGACACAACATAAAACCGCAGCACCAAACTTAGCTATCGGCAAATTCTTCAGAAACCCATACCCTTGGCCAAGGTTACTCAGAGATGTATGACACATTCATAATGAAATGATGGATTTGTCTGGGTCCCAAATCAGAATCCAACTAACTCTTATCTTTGGGGAGCTTGATGATAAAGCAAGACCATCCTTGAACCTGGCATCAGGCTACCACATAGCTTACACTCCAGTTAAGCACCATATTGATCTATTTTTAACCTCATAAATAAGATGTGTTAGAATTCACAGTTATTCTTTAAAGGATGATGAATTTAATACGAAACTATATGAAAAAAAAAGAAAAACAATTGGAATTTTAGATTATTTCAAACTTTAAATTTAACTCATTAAAAAATAAGAGGCTGTTGTTGCAATCAATTTATGAAAAAAAATAAAAATATTTCCATTTCTGAGCTAGTATGAACTATTCTTTTAAGAAAAAATCAAACCCATTATTTTTAAGTTAGGTGAGTGTTTAAAAATGGGTCTTGTTTTGAAGTCAATGGTTTGAAATCATGACAAAACCAACATTTGTGGATCTTTTTTAAACAAAAATCTATTTCTTTGGAGGCTTGAAAGAGCACAAATTTAGCCTGGAGACTGAATTTTTATAAAATTATTATTACTTTACTTTCTACTTGGGTTTAATGAGGAAACCAAACCAAATTTTTTAGTTTGGCTTTTATTCATGTCACCTTGGCATTAGGCCAGCAACAAGTTAAAGTTAAAAATATTCTTGTCCTAAAGCATAGTAGGTGGAGAAGGACAGATATATCTGGAAAGTAATTCTATTTTTATCTGGGCATCTCATCCAACTTTGAGAAGTAATTTTTTCCTTCTCTTTAGTGGATGTACAAATGCAACGCAATTTAGACATCTTGCTAAACTGTAGAATGCTCATATTTCTTGTGCAGAAATTATTTATTTAGCAATTTGCATAATTTCTTGTTTAAATACATTTTATGTACCAAAGAATTTTTATGCTTCTGAAAGAGCTGACTTTTTTTTTTTTTTGGTGTATGTATCCAAACATGTTTTCTCTTTTCTGCATATAACTTTCTGTATCTTTTCTGTGGATACAGTTCTTTTTTCCCTTTACATTTTCTATTTTTGTATAAACACACATATGTAAACACAAAGTTCACTGATGCTAACAGTGATGATTATACACATATGCAAATCATTCAAAAGTTTGATTTCTTTATGTTCTTGATAAACAGTTTATTTCCTTTGTTGTTTCATGCTCAGCCAGTCTTGGTCCAAGTATTTAATCCAAAATCCTTCTTTCTCAGCCATTATGGGCAAAAGCATAACCATGGTTGTCACTTGCCTGCAACTTAGCCATCACAGAGACATCTGAGTGAAAGGACCACAACAGAACATGTAGAAAAATCTTTGTCCTAAGGCAGGATCAACAAAACCCATATAATCCAAGAAAGCATGTTAAACTTAATTTCCTCCTCGCTGCTAGTATGTTCCCACACAGATTTATTGATGTGAAAATAAGGATCAAGTACCTGCTGGTATTTCCTTAGTAGTCACCAGTAGGGTACAAATAGACTAGTTTTTTCGGTTGGGTTGGGTTTTTTTGTTTGTTGGTTGGAGTTTTTCATTGGTGGTTTTTGGGTTGTTTGTTTGTTGGGGGTTTTTTTGTGTGTGTGTCTCATGAGACTTTTAGGAAAAAAAAATCTTTGAGCTGGCTATCTCCCTAACAGCTTAAATTAAACATGGTCAATTGGTTCATGTGTTTTCAGGAGGACTAAAGACAGACCTATATAGCAAAATAGACTAATAACAGTGAAAATGACAGAAGAACAATGTAACAGTGTACGGCAGTAGTCAAAATGTTTCTTTAGTGACATCGTGCTAGCTTTAAGTATTTCTTTTCCTTCTTTCTCATAAATTAATCTTTTCCCCAACAGAAAATCAGGCTGAGCTGTATCCATTAGATAGCCATATTAATTACATTATATTTGGGTGGAAGACAAGGTTTACACTTGTTTCTCTTATATAGGAAAACAGTTGAGAGAAGCACAGTTCATGTAATGTGAAATGTTTTATGTGATGCCATTCAAGTTAAATGAAGTTGTTGCAGAGATGAAGACTGGAAGGAAAAAGAAATAAAAATGCATAGTAGCAAATGCTGAAAAACTGGAATCTTTTTCTCTGCTAGCCATTATGGCAGAGTACTCTGTATTAATTGAAAAAAATAAATATGAAGGTATTTCCACAGCACAGACAGTCTCTTAAACTGATAGATAAACATAGTATGAAATGAGAGTTCCTTTTTTCCTCCTGTACTTCATATACAACCGAGTTGACTGTTTTTAATTCTAATGTTTTCAAATAACATCAGTCAAGATGCGCAGGACCAAATATACACTACACAAATGAGAATCTGGAATGAATGTCTTGATTTGATTACTGACTAATTGCTGATTAAACTTATATGCAATTTTAAATAATATTTACTGTCTAAAATTGAGATATGTTTCTGGTATTCAACATGTGTGGAGTCATTGGGAAAAACATTAAGAATATGTGGCTATACGTATTACCTGCCATCTCCTCAGCCAGTTTGAGGTTTGTGATTTCAGATACTACCCAATAGAACTGTTCTGATAAAATTAACAAATTGAAAACACTTCTAAAGTTTTCTTTGCTGGGGAAGGTAAGGAGAAAGCTCTATGAAGTTCAACAAAACTAAGTGTAGGGTCCTTCACCTGGATAAGAATAACCCCATGCAGCCGGACAAGTTGGGGTCTTACCTGCTGGAAAGCAGCTTTGCAGAGACGGACCTGGGAGTCCCCTGGGAGACCTGGGGATGCCTATGAGCCAGCAATGTGTGGCCAAGAAGGCCAATGGCATCCTGGGGTGCATCAAGAGGAGTCTGACAAACAGGTGGAAGGAGGTCATCCTCCCCCTCTACTCTGCCCTGGTGAGGCCGCAACTGGAGTACTGTGTCCAGTTCTGGGCTCCCCAGTTTAAGAAGGACAGGGAACTGATGGAGAGGGTACAGTGAAGTTTACAAATACTTAAAGGGAGGGTGCCAGGAGGAGAGGGCCAGGCTTTTTTTAGTAGTACCCAGTGATAGGACAAGGAGCAATAGGCATAAAATGGAACATAGGAAGTTCCATCTGAACATGAGGAGAAATTTCTTTCCTTTGAGGGTGGCAAAGCACTGGAACAGGCTGCCCAGCGAGGTGGTGGAATCTCTGACTCTGGAGACATTCCAAATTTGCCTGGACGCCATCCTGTGCAACCTGCTGTAGGTGGACCTGCTCTGGCAGGAGGGTTGGATCAGATGATCTCTAGAGGTCCCTTCCAACCCTTAACATTCTGTGATTCTGTGATTCTGTGAAAGATGTATAAGATATTCCACATGTATGCAGTACTGCAAACTCCAGAGAAAGACAAAGAAATTATGAGATCATGTAATGATATTCTTAACAGAGTATGGTTACCTGTTGAACTGATCAGAGTTCTGTTGTGTTGTGTATACTCAGAGTACCAAAACAAAACAACGCAACAAGCAGAGAAAACCCTACACACAACTTTCTGTAATGAAGTTCATGATCTACACAGATAATTAAGGTAGTGGAGACATCATTATCTCCATTTTGTTGATGGGCTTGGGTTAGTGAGCAGCAAGATTGCAGCTGTAGGTCTGTATTGAACCCAGACCTTCTGAATGACTATCATCTGGTGTCTTACCTAAGAGGCTTTTGCAAAACACTGTGAAAAATGCTGTGGACTTCCAGCGAAAGATCAGAAGTTAAGGCTTATCCTTGCCCACTAAGTGTTCTAACCATTTAAGCATCTAAATATCAGCTGGTTTCTACATTCATGCTGATTACAGAGTTATTGCTCCTTGGCTGGTTAACAAAGGATGATCTTGCAAATGGTCCCTGGCTACTGTCCCTGGAAGTTGTGTGCATGTGTGTTTGTTCTCCGTGTCCTTAGACAGCAACAAAGCAATTCTATTGTAGTGGGAACTAGTTCAGAAGCCATTAAGTACCTATATGAGGATCTACTCAGATGGCTAAATTTACTATTAACAGCACAACAGAGATTGAAGCAGCCCCAACAGTAATTCTAGATGGCAAACAACACCAGAGGCAGCATAACTACCATAGTTGTAAAAGTAATGAGCAACGGATGGGAGTGACAGTAAAGGATGTCATTACAGTGGCTTGATCAGATGTGACTGAAGATGTAATGACATCTCTTTGTTACCATGGATGCTATTAAAGACAGGTGCTTTTTCACCCCATTTTCACCTTCCCTTTCCTTTTAGGAAACAATTGGTAGCCCGGCTCTGGAAGCAGAGACCAAATTCTGCTGGGACAAACTCTTGATCTGATATTTTGTGTTAATTATCAAAAAAGCTAGAAGCCCTGACTACTTCCCTCTTCTTTGGGGAATACTACAATGCACTTATGTAGCTCACATGAAGGGTAAATTCTTCCAGTGAAGACACCTTGGTTTGTAATTGATAATACAAAGTTGTTTGAACAACTACCATTTTGAAGTCTATGAAAATGTGTCATCCAAAATAGTGTATGTTGCACGTGACAACAGGACACTGAGAGGGTAATGAATAGGAGTGGTAGAAATATCTATAATGGAAATAGAAAACCTAGAAATTATCCGTGAAGACTTCTAATCAGTACTTGGTTGCAACTTCATGATGACATACTTCCCATTCAAACTGTATTGGGTTCATGTGAGATTCCCTTTTAAATCATTAGGACTCAGTAATTTTATATTTAAGAATTTTAAAGAGGTGGCTCAGGAGCTACCCAAACCATTAAAGGAGATTTAATCCAGCCTTTAAAACTTCAGGACATACCAGGAGAATAACAAAGAATGTATAGTAACAAACTTTTTAAAGAAGAATAAACGGGATAATGACAGCAATTACAGGTTTCCTTTAGATTTGAAGCAAAATGATGAACCAATTGAAACAAACCTGAATTAACAATGAATTAAAGGAAAGGAATGTATTAATGCCAGTGAATATGCACAGGTCGAAAATAAATCTTTTCAAACCCGCTCATATCAACGTTTTGGTGAGAGGACTGGTTCAATTCAATAAAGTAATATTGTTGAAAAATAATGTAAATCCTTTAAAGAAGTTGACTTGTATACAAGAAACTAAAAAAAATTAAAGCCCCATTGTTTTTCAAGTCAAGTTGAATTATTAAAGGAATAGTTGATAACTGGGTCCCACAACATAATTGCAAATTGGGAATTAATACTAATAAGGTGTGTCCTGCCTAGGGTCTCCCTGGGATTGATTTTTGGCTTTATGCTAGCAAACATTTCATCAATAAGGTGGAAGAAAACATAAAATCATTACCAGTAAAGCTTTGAGTTGATAGAAAAGCTAAAGGAATGATAAATAATGAAGAATACAGGCTGCTGATACACAGTGCTCTCTGTCTCCAATAATCTAGAGACAAGGATGCTATTAGACTCAGATATATGAACAAGTTATTTTGGTATCACATACAACAAGTCAGCTGATTCATGATAGCTATCCATGGGAGTAGTCTACCCTGCAGAAAATCAAGGCTGTTCAAATTAGTTTATCTTGGTGAGAAGAGGACTAAGCAAACTCAGCTTATCTTATATTTAACCCAGATTTATTGTGCACAATGGAACAGACACTAGAGATCAGTTGACATGCAATAACAGGTTTTGTGTCTAAGCCTGGTGTATATTTTCACTGTGGTTAATAACAAGTAATTTATTTAGGAGCAGAGCATGTTTGTCGTATTTATAAAATGGAGAAATACCACAGTAACAAATAAAAATAAAAATAAAGATGATAGTAGTACTCCAGAACTAATCTAGTGGACAAAAAAAAAGAAAAAATGAGTGGAAATTTAGAATGGACACATTTATATTTTTATGGTGAGAGTAATTAACTGTTAGAATGACAAGATATATATTGGATTCTCCATCACTGGATTTTTTTTAATAAGACTGGAATTTGTTTTCTTTCTAAAAGATTATTCTTTACAAAGCAGAACTATTGACTTGAAGCAGGGATTAAAAATCCTACATTCTGTCCTATGAACGAGGCTAAACTAAATAAATCCAGTGATATCTTTCAACCTCAAAATCTAAGACTCCTGTAAAGGTTGATCAATGATTTGTCTGCCATAACGTAGTTGACAAAAAGTAGGCACCTAACTAGAAAAGGCAGCATCTGCATTCTCTGAAAGAAGTCTCACACATTATAATGGTGACATGGAGCAATGTTAAGCTTTATTTGCCATTCCAATTAAGTGAAGATGAATGTAAACGACAGACAGAACCGTCTTCAAATAACTTGTGATTTGATCTCTAGAAAAATGCAGGCTTCATTCTAGAATGTGCAATTTCTTATCTGACCCCATGAAAGATAAAATTCCTTCTTTTATAGAAATTTATTGATAGTAAGGGTGTAAATCTTAAATCCAAAGTTGAAATCTTAAATCTAAAGTTTATCATTTTGTAATGAATTAAAGTCCATTTTTTTCAAGAATAAAGTAAAATCATTGAAGCATAGAATGTAAAATATAAGTAAAAATAAGAGTGTATCTATACTACTGTGTGTCTATTATTATCATTCTTACATATATTGATTTTAATTTATACCAGCTGAAACATTTTGCTAAGACAAAACTGAAGAATGATCAAGGTTTTGCTTTTAGACACAAAAGTAAAAGAAACTTCTGATATTTTGCTTAAACAACACCTGTGAAATCATACTGACTTACAGACTGTGGAAGTGGTGGGTTTGAATCTTTTTTTCAGTTTGTATTAATTTCATTAAATTAAGAAGTGATTGTAGAAAAAGAGATCTGTTTCACTTCAATATTGCTATTGAATTGTGAGGTTTCTTATCAGCATTCTTGGCTTTCTCTGTAACTGATGGAGAAAAAAGGACATCTCTATGCCTGCTTTGTAATCTTCAGGTGAGAGGAATCAGCTTTCAAATATGGTCAACATTGTTTTCTGAAGAGGTAGTTTACAAGATTAACTAGAGGAAAGTGTTTAGTTCAGCTGTCTTTGAAAAAAAAAAAAAAAGCAAAACAAAACCAACCCCAAACCCAGTTAAAAATACTTAGCCATCTTTGTATTGACAGTTTATAATAATTCTGTCTCTTTAATAGTTGAGCCCATAAGAAGTTTGCAAGTCACAGAGGGCTTGAGGTCAATGATAGTGATCTCAGCCCATCACCCCTAATGCAATTCCATCACACTGTCTTTGGTTAAAGCAGGAGCTACATAAAAATTTGTGTCTGTTTTATAAGTGAAAGACAGTTGATGGCATGAAAATAGCTTTGAAGATGGACAGATACTTGATCAGCTGACACAGTATAGCAGTGAAGCAAAATAACGAAAGAAAAATTTTGATGTTGTCTAAGAATTTCATGGTAACTTCTGTAAATTTCTAATTTTCCCAGTAGAGATCAGTTGTTTTGACCTGCATTGTGGTGTCCCGCAAGGGTCAGTACTGGGACCAGTACTATTTAACATCTTTGTTGGAGACATGGATAGTGGGATTGAGTGCACCCTCAGCAAGTTTGCCGATGACACCAAGCTTGGTGGTGCGGTTGACACACTGGAGGGAAGGGATGCCATCCAGAGGGACCTGGACAGGCTTGAGAGGTGGGCTAATGCAAATGGCATGAAGTTCAACCAAGGCAAGTGCAGAGTCCTACACCTGGGACGTGGCAATCCCAGGCATAAATACAAGGCTGGGCAGAGAATGGCTGGAGAGCAACCCTGAGGAGAAGGACTTGGGAGTGCTCATGGATGAGAAGCTCAACATGAGCTGGCAGTGTGCGCTGGCAGCCCAGAAAGCCAACCGTATCCTGGGTTGCATCAAAAGAAGCGTGACCAGCCGGGGCACGGGAGGTGATTCTCCCCCTCTACTCTGCGCTTGTGAGACCCCACCTGGAGTACTGTGTCCAGCTCTGGAGTCCTCAACATAGAAAGGACATGGAACTGTTGGAACAGGTCCAGCGAAGGGCCACTAAGATGATTAGAGGGATGGAGCACCTCTCCTATGAGGACAGGCTGAGAGAGCTGGGGCTGTTCAGCCTGGAGAAGAGAAGGCTCCGGGGAGACCTGATAGCAGCCTTTCAGTATCTGAAGGGAGCCTACAGGAGAGCTGGAGAGGGACTCTTTGTCAGGAAGTCTAGTGATAGGACAAGGGGTAATGGTTTTAAATTGGAAGAGGGGAGATTTAGATTAGATATTAGGAAGAAGTTCTTTACTGTGAGGGTGGTGAGGCACTGGAACAGGTTACCCAGGGAAGTTGTGGAGGCCCCATCCCTGGAAGTGTTTAAGGCCAGGCTGGATGGGGCTTTGAGCAACCTGCTGTAGTCAGAGGTGTCCCTGCCCATGGCAGGGGGGTTGGAACTTGATGATCTTTAAGGTCCCTTCCAACTCTAACCATTCTATGATTCTATGATTCTATGAAAAAAAAATATTGTCTTTCCTGATGTCTCTCTTCCAGAGTATTGCATTGATTGTATTTTGATAAAATATATTTTCATTTAATTTCATTTTTCTTACCAAAAAAAAAAAATATCATCTAAATGTTGAAGAATTCTTAAAACAGCTCTTACGACTTTTATTATTTTTACTTTTTTTTTTTTTTCTTTTTTTTTTTTTCAGGGAAAATAAAATATTTCCATACCGGCACTAACAAAATGCCCGACAGGTCTGTGACAGGATATCACAAATCAACTTCCACAATGAAGAATGGACTTATGAACCTGTTAAACTCACAGTCTTTGGCTTTGAAGCAACAGTCATCATTAATTGTTATTATTGCACTCCCTGACATTTTCAAGAAAAAAAAAGGCACAAACGGTTTTGTGAGAGCCATAGCTGGTCACCTTAAGACAAGGAGGCTGCTTTCACTTTTGTTAATTAAAATGTTTCTAAAAAAGCACTGAAATGCAAGACCTGAAAGTAAATCAGATGTCTACTTTTCCATTTGCCTATAAGTCCTGTTGCTTTTTACCTATTATGTAAATTATAACACCTCTGGAGCAGTAAAACACTTTTATTTATTTATATTTTTTTTACTGGTACAGACATAGCAAGGAATTTGTCTTTGACTAGGACTCCTAGACTGAGTCACAGAGTAAACAACAAAGAAGATGCAAGAATATTTTTTTCCATAGTTTTGGAATCTACTTGTTTAAATCTTGAAACGCGTGAAGTTGAAGGCGGTTGAGATTTACAGGGCATTTTCCCTAGGTATTTCTGAGTGTCTTACATATAAAACTGGACACATAATCCAAAAACCCAATTTGCATATTTCAGACAGGGTAATGATAATATTCAGAACTTAGTAATGTAAAATTTTTCATTGAAACATAATGTGTTTATTTCTCTTAGGTTTGACAACCCCAAAGTAATTAATCTACAAATCCTGTATGTAATCTGAATTTGCCATATGGACTCCCTACCTTAATCAATATAAACAACTACATACCTTCAGTGGACACTTCATCTCCTCCTACAACATGTACTTAGGCAGAGTAGGATGAATCACATCCTGAAGCATATTTTTCATCTCTGTTGACTATAGCTGACATTATAAGTATAGATTAAATTTTTAATTTTGATGATCTAGATTTAGGGGAATTGAATTTCTTTTTAAACTTTACCTTGAAATATTTGGTTCCTAGCTATTGGTTTCTGAAAATTATGTAATGTTATTCAACCAAACTAGAAAACAATGAGGTTTTGATGCAAGAATTTTTTCTGCAGGTGTGTTGATAAAATTATTTTTTAAACGTCCAAGTTACCGCGTTACTAAGTGAGTTGTCATGCTTGTGCTCACATATCACAGATGATCCACATCTCAGACTCAACACTTTTCAGGTTTTCAAATGGTTACATATGAAAACTTATCATCTTCAGCTTATTCTATTATCAATGGAGAAAGAAAAAGGCAGCAGACAGAGAAAGAGGCACTTCAGAGAGTGTATCTTATCTGATACCTTTTATCAAAATCTTTAGATATTTTCGGAAAAGTTGTGTTAAATTTCCAGTTAGTAATATTTTTAAGATTGTACATTTTCACATGTTCCAAAAACTTATGTAGCATATAATACAATGAGAAAGTTGTAATGTTTGCTTGGCTACTACTTGTTTTCCTGGAAAAAAATGTGTTGGGAAATAATAGGTCTATGTTTTTTGTTATTTCTCTTACAGCTCACAGACTTTTCAAATTTTAAATCTTCTGGGTATAAACACCAAAAAACCATTATTTTGAAATCACTGATCTGATTTTCTGCATTGATTGATCTCCTCTTACCATAAGAGACAGAAAAGACTCATTAGACCATCCAGTTAATCTTAACATTGAGTCAAAGATTGATTGATCCTTACATTGCATCGTTCAGGCATTTGTCATGATGAAGCACACCCAGTTGTGAAACTTGCCATGGACAGCATATGACAATAATTATGACACATTGTGTATATTTCTACAATTGTTTATAACACCAGATTTTCACTTAGTAAAAACAAAGCAATCCCAGAGTGATTCTAACCCATCTGGACCTAGTTAGAGAGTCCATAGCTCATTTTCTTCTTTTTGGAAACTGGCAGGGACAAGGTGAAGTATTGCTTGCTGATGTCATCTTGCTGTGGAATCAGATTTTCCTGACATGCTCCTGACTACTCATTTTCAGCTATAGACACAATTACCTGGTGTTAGAACAATGTTGTCTCAACCTGAGGGTATACAAGACAAAGCTTAAAATACTCAAATTCAAAAATAGCCCCAATCTTATTGACTGAATGACAGCAGTAGCGCTTTTGCAATCATCTTTTTATATTTCATGAACCTGGGAAGAGCAACTCATTTATAATTTTGTGGCAATGCATCCTTTACAAAAACAAAGATTATCTTTCTTATTTCAGTTCTGTATGCATGTGTGTGCTTTTTTCCATGAGACACTATAGGCATAATGCTATTTCATCTTTCTTTCTTCAAAAAGAGAAAAGGTAACATTTCCCAGTACTGATATGTCTCAGGTTTTTCGCTCATCTTGAAGAGTCAAACAGCTGTGAAGAACTTGTGCATTTCTCCTTCCTCTCTTTAGATTTCTTGTATGTGGTTTCATATTGTGCTAAAAGCCAAAGTGTGTTCCTTGCCAGACCGTAACAGGTCTGTCATAAAGCAGAAACTTCTTTTTACCATTTCGGAGATCCTAGTCTGATTTTTACTTTTTTTTTCTTCCTTTCTGTGTTTGTATGTGTTAATACATAAGTTGTGAGACACTTATCATGTAAGTGGAATCATCTGGAGTGTGTACTGGAATGAAACACCAGTACCCATTGAACAGGATGATCGCAGTGTGATGTGGTTTATTAGTATTTTTTCTTTCACAAAAAGACTACTTACAACCATACCATAATAAAATCATTATAATGAAGGGAAAGCAATCAAGCAACAAAACTCAGACTCACATCCAATCTTGGGCCCATTGCCAAATTTACATATATGTTTAAGTGTGTGTGTGTGTGTGTGTATGTGCATGTGTGTCTGTGGAAAATAGTGATCCAGACTTGAACTATTCCAGTCAAATTTTCAACCTTGGCAAGTGCAGAGAAAGTTGTAGAAGGTACTTGAATCCTCTTCCTTGCACTTGCCACATCTAAACTGTGTAACCACGATGTTAAATTCTGATGCCGGTAATGGAGAACCCTATTTCCAAAGATTTCTGATGGTGCGAACTCCTCTTTGTTTGGGGTGACAGTTTCTTAGCAACAGCTATTAGTGAGCAGCTGCAGACCCAATCAGACGGTGAACTTGAACAATCTTTTTTGTACACGTCTTGAAGAAAAATCCTTTGTTCAAGAATATAAAACATTGACAATTATACAGTAGCCCCAAATACAACTTTTCCCTGCACTTCTACAGGCAGGTTAGCTGCACTGAGCAGTCTGCCTGCACACATGGAAAAACCAATTTCATAAGAGATATATCTTCATGTGTCATGATCCAGTGTATGATAGTGGCCTTTTATGTCTATTTAGCTTATAGCAAATTTAAAGGTATAAGTTTTAATTTCTGGTGATATTAGCAGTAAAATAACTCAGCAATTAAACAAATTTCTCTCTTTCACTTTCTCTCTCTCTCTCTCTCTTTCTTCTTTGACTGAATACAATAATCTTTCAGGAATGACCTTGAGAGATCAGACGTTCTTCTTGTTTTAAGTGCCATTAGCAATATTTTTTTCAGAAAGCAAGCCACTTAAGTAGTTAGCAAAAGAAGTGCCTATAAAAATCTACTCTTGGGTACTCAGTAATATTGCATTGCACTATCTGCTTGCCAGCTGAGGGTGAAGAACATTGTATATTAAAAGATTTTCATTGTGTAATAATGTGAACACTAGCAGCAGTAATTATAAAATCAATAATTCGTAATAAATATGTCCTCCTTCTATAATTACTAAATGATTGCAAAACCAATATTATGCACTAGTTAGAATGGAAAAGGTTGCTACTAAAGACTTTCTATATTACACATTATTGTTCAACTCTTAAACACCCTTGGTCAAATGAAGCATAGCTTCAGCCTCATCAGAATGAAGCTAAATGTTATTCCAGTTTGATCTCCTTAAAAAGTATTTGATTCATGGAAAAACTAATTACCAGATTAAAATGCGACAAAAAGTTACTTAAATGTAGTGTTAAATACCATTTATTGTGAACTGGGAAACAAAACGAAGATAGTTTCTGTCCTGTAAGATGGTAAGGCTTTAGATTTTTTTATTATTATTTCTTTTCTTTCTTTACTTTCTGGCTGAGTGTTTTGATTCCCCAGGAACCCAAACAAACCTCAAGTTCTTATCATTTCTATCTGTCTTTACATTTTTCACATGCTTTTCTTTTTGTCTCAAATGGTAATTTCTGCAGCTGAGGTAACAAGGAAGCTGGACTTTTTGTAGGTTTCCAGTCTTTCGGGGTACTGAAATTCAGCAAGAGGGCCAAATGTTTTATTAGTTTAGTTGTATAAACTGCTCCTAGGCCTATCAGAAGAGCCTAAAATTAACATAAATGCAAAGGAAATACTCCAAATGTGAATTCCAAGGTGGTTTTGCATGATATAGCAGCCCTACTCATCATAATCCCACCCTAAAGCAATCGCTCCTATGTACAAAGAGGCATGGAAGTTCAAAGAACACCACCTGTTATGACAGAAATTATATGTGTACATATGCATATACACAATCTCAGAGGATATACACAGGTCACTAGATTCCAAATACTGCCTTCCTTCCATTCTCTGAAAAAACACACCTGTTTTTCTCCTCTTCTTGCTGCATTTTTTTGTTCATATTTTTTTGACCCGTGGGGAAAGTTTTATCTGACTAGCTATGGAACTCGACAATATAGAGGTCTGTGTCTGAGCTAATCACCCCAGTTCCCACATAGTAGCAATAATTCAGAAAATGCAGTAAGTGAGAAAAATAGGCTCTTTTAGTGCAAAGTCTTACCCTAAATATAATATCCAGGAGAGGCCAGATAAATTGAATCCTAAATTTTTTTATTTCTCCTCATAGAGGAGTTTAGGGTGACTAATTCAGACACAAATGTGTGCATTGTAAATGAATCCCAACCCTTGCATCTATTTGGAGGAAGCATTTTTCACAATGCAATCATAACTACTTGTATAAAATATTCTACTTTATTTGCCAACTGCATCCCAATATGGGTAAACATTGAATTTTCCAGTGGCTTTGTCAAGATCTATTTCCTTCTGACTCCTCCAAATGGTATTCGCCTATCTTCTGCAAAGATCTTTGGTTGCCTTTATGTGGAAACTCGTAATAAAAATACCCTTTTGGCAAGCCAGCTCCATCTGCACATATAAAAAGCCCACATTTCTTCTCAGCCTAGAATAGACAATAACGCCCAATGGAGGGCATTAAAAGTGAGTAAAAATAGGACAGTATCCGATAATTAAAAAAATAGTCCTGGTTGAAAACAAGCTACAAATAAGTCCAGGCGAAAGTCATGCTGCCAGGCCTCTCCTCTCCTCTCCTCTCCTCTCCTCTCCTCTCCTTGCCTGGTGGAATCGTTATCCCTGGAGGTATGTAAAGGATTGGCACATGTGGTACTGAGGGACATGGTTTAGTGGTTTTAGCCGTGTTAGGTTGATGGTTGGACTTGATGATCTTAAAGGTCCCTTCCCACCTGGGTGATTCTATTATTCTGTGATTCTATCTGGAGTCATAAATGCCTAAGGTCCTTATCACTGGTTAAGGCTAATTCAACAGTTTCATTCAAGACTTGGGCAGAAGAATTTTTCAGTTGCTTTTCTGCATTAGGTTGCATGTAATCTTCTTTTGGACAGAGCATTCAGCAGAATTAGCCAAGAAAAGTCACCTTCCACACCAGTCATGGAGCGGGCGAGGGAAGTAAAGGTCTCTACAGCTTTTCTAGCACAGGTTGCATTGTAAAAAAGCAATATGCAGGTGAAAGAGTTATATCTGAGTGAAAGCACAGATTGACTAGGTTGACTTAAGGGAATTTACCTCCCTACTCCATTAGCTTCACACACTGAAGTGTAGTGTGTCAAGGATTTATGAACATACAGAAGCCTCATCAGAGAAGACTTATGATCTCCGTGCCACATCCATGCGCCACTTAGTCAATGTGTGCATGTTCAGTACGTCTGATATATTCAGCATGTGCCTGATATATTGTATGTTCTTTCACTTCTTCTCTGGAATTTTTCCATCATTCAGATCAAGCCTCTATTTGACCTCACTGATATGCACTTGTATATTTTAAAACAACTGAACGGTATAGGCGTTAAACAGAAAAGGCTGGGTAAAATTTTGTCCTGTGTGTCATTGAGGAATCAAGATAACATGATTAAAGTTGTCCCTCTGGACAAAAATTATAATATTCTATGTTGGAAAAATATAATTTCTGACTTTCTGTCTTTTTTTCTTTCTATTCATTATCCTCAAACTGGAAAGAAACGGCATTTGAACAGCAAATGTGTATTGATATTTACATCAAAGAAAATAGACATAAAGAAACCATGCAGTTCATGCTGCAGGATTATAATATGCAGGGCCACATAATACAAGGCAAAAGTAGGTAGAATCATTTAGGTTTGAAAAGACCTTTAAGATCATTGAGTCCAACCATCAACCTAACACTGCCAAACCCACCACTAAATCACGTCCCTTAGCACCACATCTACCCATCTTTTAAATACCTCCAGGGATGGTGACTCAACCACTCCCCTGAGCAGCCTGTTCTAATGCTTGACGAACTTTTCTGTGAAGAACTTTTTCCTAATACCCAACCTAAGCCTCCCCTGGCGCAACTTGAGGCCATTTCCTCTCATCTTATTGCTTGATACTTGGGAGAAGAGATTCACCCTCACCTCTCTACAGCTTCCTTTCAGGTAGTTGTAGAGAGTGACAAGGTCTCCCCTCGGCCTCCTTTTCTGCAGGCTAAAGAACCCCAGTTCCCTCAGCCGGTCCTTGTAAGACTTGTGCTCTAGACCCCTCACCAGCTTTGTTGCCCTTCTCTGGGTGCGCTCCAGCACCTTGATACCTATCTTGACATGAGGGGTGCCTAAAACTGAACACAGTATTTGAGGTGGGACTTTACCAGTACCAAACACAGGGGGACAATCGCTGACCTAGTCCTACTCACCACATGATCCTGGTGTGAGGTATGCCATGATCGCTAATACAATCCAGGATGCTGTTGGCCTTCTTGTCTGCCTGGGCACGCTGCTGGCTCACATTCAGCTGACTGTCGACCAACGCCCTCCAGGTCCTTTTCTGCGAGGCAGCTTTCCAGCCACTCTTGCCCAAGCCTGTAGCGCTGCCTGGGGTAATTGTGACCCAAGTGCAGGACCTGGCACTTGGCCTTGTTGGGCCTCACACCGTTGGCCTCAGCCCATCGATCCAGCCTATCCAGATGTTGCTGTAGGGCCATTCTACCCTCAAGCAGGTCAACAGTCCCACCTAACTTGGTGTGATCTGCAAACTTACTGAGGGTGCACCTGATCCCCTCCTCCAGATCATTGATAAAGTTATTAAACAGAACCAGCCCCAATAGCGAACCCTGGGGAACACCACTTGTGAACAGCCGCCAACTGGATTTAACTCCATTCAGCACCATGCTTGAGGCCTGGCCATCCAGCCAGTGTTTGACCCAGTGAAGAACAGCACACCTATCCAGCAGGCGTAGCTGGATTGTAGCTATCCTATGAGCAGCCAGTTTCTCCAAAAGAATGTTGTGGGAAATGGTGTCAAAGGCTTTACTGAAGTCCAGGTAAACAACATCCACAGCACTTCCCTCATCCACTAAGCGGGACACCTGATAGGAGGTCAGGTTCGTCAGACATGATTTGCCTTTCATGAACGCATGCTGACTGGGCCTGATCACCTGGTGGTCCTCCATGTGCTGCATAATGGCACTCCGGATGATCTGCTCCATAATCTCCCATTGCACTGAGGTCAGACTGACAGGCCTGTAGTTCCCCGGATCCTCCTTCTGGCCCTTCTTGTGGCTGGGTGTCACGTTTGCTAGCCTCCAGTCAACTGGGACCTCCCACGTTAACCAGGACTTCTGATAAGCAGTGGAAGGAAGCATGGTGAGCACTTCCACCAGCTCTGTCAGTACCCTTGGGTGGCTCCCATCTGGCCCCTTAGACATGTGTGTCTACATGGTGGTGTAGCTCACTAACCATTTCCCCTTGGATTATGGGGGTTTCATTCTGCTCCCTGCCCCTGTCTACTAGATCAGGGGGGTGGTACTCAGTGAACAACTGGTCTTAGCATTAAAGGCTGAGGCAAAGAAGGCATTAAGTACCTCAGCCTTTTCCTCATCCTTTGTCGTTAGGTTCTCCCCGCCCTCCCCCCCACCCTGACCAATAAAGGGTGGAGATCCTCCTTAGTCCTCCTTTTGTTGCTAATGTATTTATAGAAACATTTTTTATTGTCGTTAACATCAGAAGCCAAATTAAGTTCTA
>VZSF01007133.1:9742-135016 GCA_013398295.1 Chionis minor
ATATTAAAAAAAAAAAAAAAATTAAAAAAATCAAAGCTAATGCGACATTGTCACACATTGACTGCTAAGCACTCCCTATCCACCTACTTACCCAGGGCTTGTGGATTTGTCTTGTCATATTCTATGACAGTCAGATAATAATATCTCACCCCGGATAAGATGCATGGATTTTAAAAATGTCAGTCAACATGACTGATTTTTTTATTTAGCATTTCAAAATCCCCCTTATTTTCACCTGCCTTGGGAGGGAAAAAAAAAATAAAAAATCTGGGCTGCATGTCCCTCTTTATATGCCATATCTCGGCGAGATGAATATGTTGGCTTATTGGACAGTAAAAGGCCAGTCTCTAGGTGACAATTGGGCAGCCATTATTCAGCATTTTATTCATGCATATTTAGAGGATGGTAATGAGGATTTTTGCATTGTTGCATGAAAATGGTCAATTCCCAGCAGTTTTGATGGAAAGGAAGTGAAACATATGAGATAGCTAAGTGTCCGGTCACAGCTGGGATTTCAAATGATTTTCCTTCGCTTAGCCATGCTCTCTGCCTCTCAGACGGGACTGGCTTGGTAAGGTGAGCTCGCTCCTCTCCCCTCACCCCCATCCGAGCAGGTTTTTACACTCCGCTTTTGCTCCTGTTACCCCTTACTAAACAACGACACGAATTTGCTCCTTCCTGTGCTGTCGGTGCGCCCCGCCTCCCCCTTTAAACACTTCTATTTCTTTTCAAAAGCAATTTATAAGATATTTTTAATATGATTGAATAGCACCCGGAAATTAGTGCTTGTAAACCTGCCTAATAGCAATAAATTATTTATCATTTCAAATGACAGCTCCTTGTATTGAGTACAATCACAGCCGTGTATGGATGGAATAACACTATTTCCTCTTTAATCTTTAAAGATGCATTTTTATTTTTCATAGTGCTAGCTGTCTTGGTAACTGTTAAGCCTATTTATCCAGCTCTTGAATGGCCAGACTAAATGTTTTTCACTGTGTGTAATTAGGGAAGGCAATGAACACTTTGTCAGGGTAAATGTAATTTATTTACCGTACCTCCATGCTCAGTCAATATTTGCTTTTCACAGTTCTAAAAGAGGGGTTGGTTAATACTTCAGTATCAGCAAATGTGCTAAAGGTGTACGGTTTAGGAAAGGGTGAGCGAGAAGCTTTATTTGCTGATATTTTGATTAGTACGTGTGGTCAGTCGGATGTATCGGGTAAAAATCCCCGCAAAGGGACATGTTTATGGGGACAGAGCGCTATCTGCGCTGTTGTTTATTTGAGGGTTTACGACTGAGCCTTAAAACTTGAACCACGGATTTAAAAATACGCTTTTAAACCGCAAATAACTCTGGGACAAATTAGCGCCCCTGATCTCCCTGCGAAGAGCACTTCGCTTTCCTCCGAGACCCCCTCTGACTCCAGGGGATCATCTTTGGCCGAGCGTGACCCAGAGTATCCAGATGTGGCCCCAAATTCCTCTGCCTGCTTCCTCCGCGGAGGCTGGGCTGGGCGGCAGAACCTCGCGCGCGCTGCCGTGGACCTCGGCGTAGCGAAGCACCCGAGCTGCCTCGCCGAACCCCTTCAGCGGGCTGAACCCACGAAAAACCTCACCTCTGCAAGAAAGGGGCAGCGCGGGGACCCCGGGTGGGACGCATGGGCTGCACGGGGGCTTGAGGAACACCGAAATCTCCCCAAAATCCAGCGCGGGTGTCTCCTGCAAGAGGCACCCGGTGAACTGGGAGCGTGGCCGTGCGCTCGTGCCTCTCGGCTTTAGCTGGAGCTGCTGGGGACGGGCTGGGACTGCGGCATCGCCCACCTCTTACTGCTCCTGCGGGCTCCCTGCCGGAACGGAGCAAAACCCTTCCACAAGTTTTAAGTACATTGTTTTACATCGCAATCAGCGTGCTTGCTTTAAGGGCTGGAACATCATAGAATCATAGAATGGTTAGAGTTGGGAGGGACCTTAAAGATCATCAAATTCCAACCCCCTGCCATGGGCAGGGACACCTCTCACTAGAGCAGGTTGCTCAAAGCCCCATCCAGCCTGGCCTTAAACACTTCCAGGGATGGGGCATCCACAACTTCTCTGGGCAAAATCATCTTTCCAGCTATTCTATTTGGCAACTCTTTGTTTACAACAGGCTTTAATATCTGTGGTATTTCAAGGGTTCTTCCTCCGATGAATTTATGGGGACTATTTGTTTGGAGAAACGGTCAATCTACAGCTAGTTCTGTGTGTGCCTTCGCCTGCCTGCAGGCTGTCCTGGGGGAGGTTAACAACAATCCAGAGCTGTCCAGGTGAGAAAAATTAACTTTTTACCCTTCTGTTTTGTCCAGCACTCTGGGTCAGGCTGAGGTGTAACCACCGGTGTAGAGGGTTGCAGGCACACGGTGTGGAGGGCTCTGGTTGCACTGGTTTGTTCTGCTGGGAAGGGCTTGCAACAAGGTCACGTCGTTTTCCCCTACCACTCAGAGTCATGCGGTGACTGGCTAAAAAGAAAAAAAGGAATAATAATTGCTATGGCAGAGTTTAGATTTTTGTGATGCTCTGTCGATGTGATGCCCCCATACCAGCTGGCCCCACTTCTTCCAAGATGAACTGGTTATCTCCGTAACCTCCCAGCAGAAATGTCAGTGGAGAATCCTGCAATCCGGGGTTGTTTCCGTTTCACATCCCTCAGGATGAATTTGACGTACCGTCGTGCTTGTGAGCCAGGTGTGTTAAAACACATAGCGTCTGTAGAGCCCTAAGTGTTGGTGATGGCAGGGGGACCTGTTTTGGGGCAGGCAGAGCCTCCTCCTGGGCCTCCCTTGGCAGGAGGACGGCAGGGAGCTGGCAGTGGCATCCCTGGGGACTCTCCTGCTCAGGGGCTCATGGAGAGCTCCGGGAAGCACAGGGAGGAGAGGCTATAGAAGAAGACTTACGCACCTGGTCTGGGCCATCAGGGCAGGTGAAGCAGGTTTTTAAGGCCAAAATTGTGCTCCGAACAGCCTGGCTCAGTGCCCAGCTCATCGTGCTTGAACTTGCTTCACCCTTGTCTCCCACCGACGTCCGCGCTGCGTTCCGAGACCTGGCCAATGGTGCTCACCTCACCACAGGGCTGGCTGTGGTGGGCTGCTCTGAAGCAGCTGCAGCGTGCGATCGGCCAAGGGATGAGGAGCAAGGCCTGGTGCGGCGACCCTCCTGCATGGCCTTGGCAGTGACCCAGCGTGGGGTCGGGGGCGCCAGCCCTGGGTGGGACACCGGGGGTCAGCCCCCAGCTCCAGGGACTGCAGGGCTGGGGGCACCCCACACCCTGAGTGCTTCAGGGTCGCCCTGTGGGGATGGGGGTCACCCCATGGGGATGAGGACTGAGATGGGGATGGGGTCACCCCATGGGGGCAAGGATGGGGTCATCCCATGGGGATGGGAACTGAGACGGGGATCACCCCATGGGGATAGGGATGGGGTCACCCCATGGGGCGGGGGTAACCTCGTGGGGTTGGGGACTGAGATGGGGATGGGATCACCCCGTGGGGATGGGGACTGAGATGGGGACGGGATCACCTCATGTGGATATGGAAGTGGAGGGGGTCACCCCGTGGGGATGGGGACACGGATCACACCATGTGGATATGGAAGTGGAGGGGGTCACCCCGTGGGGATGGGGACAGGGATCACCCCATGTGGATACAGAAGCGGAGAGGGTCATCCCATGGGGATGGGGATGGGATCACGCCATGTGGATGTGGAAGTGGAGGGGGTCACCCCGTGGGGATGGGGACAGGGATCACCCCATGTGGATACAGAAGCGGAGAGGGTCATCCCATGGGGATGGGGATGGGATCACGCCATGTGGATGTGGAAGTGGAGGGGGTCACCCCGTGGGGATGGGGACAGGGATCACCCCATGTGGATACAGAAGCGGAGAGGGTCATCCCATGGGGATGGGGATGGGATCACGCCATGTGGATGTGGAAGTGGAGGGGGTCACCCCGTGGGGATGGGATCACTCCATGTGGACATGGAAGTGGAGGTGTCACCCCATGAGCCTCCCAGGTGGTCTCCGGGCCCCGCCCAGCCTGTGGTGCCCACGGCCCCGCTGCCCACCAATCCCCACGCAGAGGGAGCTGCTCTCCACCAATCCCCTGCTCTGCCCTAGTCCCGCCCCCTGGCCAATCCCAGCCCCACCCGGGTTATGTAAGTGCCCACCCGGGCCGGGCCCCTCAGTGCCGGGGGCGGGGGGGGGCACAGCCATGGCGGCGCTGGCTGCGGGTGGTGGGAGGTCGCTCCTGGGGAAGGCCCATGGTCACCGGGTGCCTGTTGCGGCCTCCGCGAGGCCGGTAAGCGCCGTTGCCTCGTGAGGCGAGGAGCAGCTCTCTGGCGGTGCTGCGTAGCCCTGGGCTCGCTGAACCTGTAAGTGGTTGATCCTCTAACGAGACCCCATTGCAGAGGGCACCAGCTCTGAGGCGGCTGGTGCTTGGGGAGCCCCACAGCTCGGGGCTGTGTGGAAGGTCACTTGGGCTCCCTGTTGTGTTACTGGCAGGTTCTGGGCGTCCCAGGATGGCCAGCTGGGTCTTGGGCAGAAGCTTTAGTTGTCCCCCTCTGTAACACCATTGGGAGCACGTGCCGTTTCCTACCTGCTGTTGACTCTCAGACTTTCCTTTCCGTGCTCAGTGTTGAGGTATCATAGAATCGTAGGATGGTTTAGTTTGGAAGGGACCTTAAAGATCATCTAATTCCAACCCTCCTGCCCTGGGCAGGGACACCTCCCACTAGACCAGGTTGCTCCAAGCCCCGTCCAACCTGGCCTTGAACACCTCCAGGGATGGGGCCTCTACAACTTCCCTGGACAACCTGTTCCAGTGCCTCGCCACCCTCATGGTGAAAACTTTCTTCCTGAGATCTAACCTAAATCTACTCTCTTCCAGTTTAAAACTGTTACCCCTCGCCCTATCACTACGTGCGCTTGTATCTTCTAGGTCATGTGCACGTAGAGGTTTTGGTGAGTGAGTGTCACCAAGGTTGGCTGATGCCACCTTTGCCCACGCGTAGGAAGGGATTACATGTCGCACAAATTTTGCCACCTGATAGAGAGTACAGGTGACAGTATCATTTGTACTCTTTCAAGGTTACGGAAATTAAAATAGTGGTAGACCCCATGATGACAAGAGAAGAAGGAAAAGTCAAATGGCTCTGGGCTGTCAATCCAAAAATCTATGTTGAAGAGTAAAGGCTAATGCAGTATGTCCTTGGTAATGCGGTCCTCTTATCTCTAATGAGGTCTTTGCTACAACAGAGCTAGTTACTTCCTTAGCGGAGGGAATGAAAGGCAGGAACTGCAGGTGAGCTGTGGAGATCAAAATCACCAGCATCAGCTCCGCTCAAGTGTTCAGGAATGAGCCCGGAGACAGCAAGTGGCATAAATGTTGATGTGCAGACATCTGCGTGATTCCAGACTGGTTAGGAGGAGTACAGGCTTTCCAGTGAAAAATCATGGTGGGTGAATCCCCAAGTCTCCAAAATAGGCTGGAGTCCATAATTACTGGATGTGTACAGGCTTGAGTAGATACCGGTAGAATACAGAAGGAAACATGAGGAAAATCTGTTTTGAAGCAAAATTAGCAACTTTTTGTGTTTCCATCATGCGGAGTAAGTCTAGAATTCTGACAATATGTGTGATGCTTTCTATAAAATCCCATTTTAATCAGTGATGACAGTTTGACATTTTTCCAGCTGCTTAGAAGCACTAGACAGTCAAGTATCTCAGTAGGGCATGGGCTGGCATGCTGGGATGTATGTAAGCTTTAACTTTCCTCCCACTCACCGACTTACGATGGTATTCGAAGAACAGGGGGGAAAAAAGCTTTCTGCAGGTTTCACACTAGCTTATGCCATCTGTGTTTTTAGCCTTGTCTTGTAAAAGTAAAATCTTCACTTTGAAAGTGTATCCAGATGCTGCCAGCTAATATTATCATTCCCAGTAGCAAGTGAGGATTTTATTTATAAAATGTCCTGGCCTTTGCTGAACAATTCATGGTTCTGCACACTTGAGGGACATATAAATAGCAATTAAAACACAGTTTAGAGTAATGCTTAGGCTCTTAAAGAAAGTGACATCAATTTAAAGGAAGGGATAATGTGCTGGGCTGGACATCAATCAAAAGGAGGGGAAAAAAAGTTGTCTAAAGCAGCATTTAAATGATGGGATAAAGCATCTGGGAGAACAGGCTCCGCAACATGGGGGCTGGCAGATAAAAGACGGCCGGGTGAGGATACTGTGCTTGATAAGACCACCCATCTCAGATGTGCCTGCTAAAGGCAACCTGGTTTGGCAATAGTACTGTCATAAACGTGGCCTTACAGCCCGTTCCTTTGGAGAGAGGTCCCAGTAGGTGAGGGAACAGACATTGTCTGGGGTAGAAGGGAGATAATTTGTAATTATTTAGCATCCTCTACTGCATCGTAGCCAGATCTCTTATCCTAACCTGCCAGAATCCTATCTTAATCTACCTTGGGTATGTCCACAGCTGTGGTCATCGTTGCTGCTATTTGGTCACTACCTCTTCTTCCTTACTGTATTTGTCTCCTAAATGTTCTCTTGAAGTAGGAAAACACTGAATATTCCTTTTCATTAATGGCAATCTGGTGTAAAATGTGTCTGCAGCCCCACTGTTCAAAGCCTTGCAGTGTACGGCGTTTCCATCTACCTCCCGAAGTCTCCCAAGTCCCAGGTCTTCACCTTTGCTATGAACTTTCATGTCGTGTGCTGAGTTGTTTCTGTTGCCCTCTGCCTCACCGTTCCTGTCGTCTCTTGTTGCTTGTTTTTGTGTCCTCCTTTCTGTTTCTTGGTGGAGTGAAGACCACTCCACTCTCAGGTCTTTTGTGGAGAAGGACCCAAAGTCTCAGCGCACAGCCCGTCGAATACACGCACGGCATCTTGGTGGGTGAATAAACAATGAGAATAAATTAGATTCAAATTACCCATATTGTAGTTGCACAAGGGCAGGCACATAAATTCAATGCTATGGACCTAACTTGCATGCATAGTTACTGCAATTGCGCATAAAAATAAGAATTTTGGAGATTGGTAGGGACGTTTAACTTGACATGCACTTGCACAACTGCTTAGTGTTCGTATAGTTTTAAGCCCAAATGGCCTGTACAATCTGTATGGCACTGGGCATGCTGAAACTCTCAATCAGAAGCTGTTAGTTTATTTTTAGTTACAGAATTGCGTTGCTGGATTGTTTGGGGAGTTCCTAAGTGTTGCCTGAAGAGTTTTAAAAACTCTTCCACATCTGAGCCTCGTATCTTCCAGCTTCAGATAGGCAATTGGTTATATTAATGCTGGCACTATACTTTTAAGAAGAGCAGGCATTAAACTGAGGAAACGGCTATAAATAAATGCAGAATTTGCACCTGCAGATAAAAAGCCTGTTTGAGAAATCAGGACTATGTTTGTTGTCCTTGTTTATTTCTCTGAGTGTATTTTTTAAGCTAGTTTTATGTAGCAGCGTGTGTGGAAAAAAAACCCAAGACATTTAGATCAAGCAGTTAGAGATCTAATCAGAATCTTGATGACTTATTTACAAATGTTTTCTCAGCCATGTTGCTTTTCTTTAATTTCTACAGGATATCCTTTTCCTTCGAAGTCTCCAGAAATTACCAGACAGGCTGCTTTTTTGGGGGCTATTTGTTAGGAAGCTGACAAGATGAATTAGTCAAATAATTGCTGCTAAACTCATACAGTACCTGCTATTTAAGGTGTTTTGTCTGGATTAATTATTCTCTGTTAAGGCACAATCATTCTCTCTCAAAAAAGGGTATCATTTTTGATACATTTCCATCTCTGTTCACGCTGTTTATCTTACCTTTTCCAGTATCTTGTGATGTTTTGTGCAGTGCAAGACATGATTTGGTTTTATACTGAGAAATCCATCTTTTTTCCCCATTTCAGGTTACAGATCTTCATAGCGCAAGGGGGACAAAAAAAAAAGAGTTCAATTCCTTTATTTGAAAATATTGATTCTGGTGATAATTATCAAAGATTTGGTTCTTTTTTTTTGCTTTAGATGAACCGTTAACCACGTTCCCAGCTCGTAAATCCAGTCACTAATGAAAATCTGCACGAGTGAACCCGGGTAGAAACTTTGGTGCGTGTCTGCGTGGGTTTTTCCAGTGAGGCTGCAGCAGCGCTCGCACTCGGAGAATCCCCAGGGCTCTGAAGATGATTAATGATAACAAAGCTTTCCCTATTGTGTTAGCGGATAGGAAGGAAGGAAGAGTACTCTAAAAAGAGAGTGCATAGAATTTCTGAGTCTTGAAGTTCAGGAGTAGATTTTAACCCTTTCAAACGACTACAAATTTTCTTCCAGTTATGCAAGGAAGATGAAATCTACTTTCTTCCTCTTCATAAAATCTGCGCGCTGGCTGCGCTAGCAGATTTCTACACCAAAGTACGCGCAGAGGGAGACCAACGCGCTGAGATGTAGCAACGCTTTCAGATGCGTTGGGCTGCTTGCAGTATAACAAACAGTTAGGCACACCCACAATCCACTTAGGTTTAGCTTTTTGAAATGTGTTAGAGATTTCTGCTAATGGGTTTTCCCTGTGGGCAGCATTACCAACCTGATTATACAGGTTTTAAGAAACTCTCTTAGGAAGATTCTTTTTCATCATAAGTTTTGACATTGACCTACTAAACTGGGTAATTTAGCATTTTATTTTCTGAGAATGAAAAAGAAAATTGAATATTTCATGACAAGAGAGGGATTACAGTAACGCTGTTCTTTATAGGAAACCTATCATGTCCGGGGGCCGGATTGTGCTTCTGAGATCTGTGCATCTACATGAACATCTCAACGCCTGCTTTCAGAACGGCAACTGGAGTGCTTTGGTTGTGATACCCGCCCCGATTACTTGCTGTGGGGGCTTCTACCATATGTGCTTGTGAATACAGCTTGGAGGTGGAGCTGAGAGGTGAGTAACGTGCACCTTCCTACCAGAAAAGCTTCAATGAAAAGATGCTACATTTGCAAACGCCATTAATTTTTGTAGGGAGCTTCTAGCTCAACGGGAACAGGGAGATTGTGGCAAAGACCGCCCTGGTTGGCCATGGCAATCGAGGGCCACTGAGCGGAGAGCTTTGGCCTCCCAAAATCTTCAAGTTCTCCCAGGATTAAGAGTAGCGTTTGAAGAGAGTTGGAGAGCAAACCTTTGCCTTCTTCCTGTGACACATGGCAAGAGAATCTTTGTGAAGAAATTTTGGTGGAGATTGCGTCACAGAAAGCCCACTCCTAAAGCTGACAAGGAGGATGTGGCAATTTAGCCCTAGTGATTTAATTGCTGTGTTCCTTTACTAGCAATTGTTCTTTTCCATTAAGGGGTACCCAATGCCACCCGATTATTAGTTGGCTGGAAAACAGGAATGCTTTGTTTCACTAAGGCATGTTACCTGATACACGGGAGCTGGGATTCCATTAAAAAATACACCGGGAATTTTTAAACTGGTTTTACAGCAGACAAATTCTATCAAAATATTTCCTTTGAAAAAAAAAAAAAAATTCAGAAGCTGTAGTACTTGGCCAGCTCTCCTGCTAATGTGCTGTAATTTAAAATAATTCATTTGTTCACCCCCAACCCCTGAGTATTACATGTCTGCGCACAATTCTTGCTGTTGGTTTGTGCAAAACGGCATTTTACAAAAGTGTCATTTCGTATCTGCTTTGAGCTTTAGAGTGAAATATTCAAAGTTGTGCTTGCAAGAAATCCGTTTGGTAGCGATCGTTCTACTACATTTACTAATTTGCCCCTATTGTTTGGCATGGAGTTAGAAGAGCATTACTAACCCTCTAGCTGATCCCAGAGAAAAGTAATGGCTTGTTGGGATTGTGATATTTGATAGTTTCCTTCCTCTCAGTTCCTTCATCTTTCTATATTCTCCTCCTTTCTCTACTTGAGTTTATGCTCTGGAGTGTCCAGAGTTGGAAGATGTCCAAGCACAGCGGCACGCTGGGATGCTGTGTAGTGACTCGGTGGTCAGCCGGGGAAGCGGGGGAAGGATCTCCACAGAACATCCAGAAAAATTAAAAAATATGGTAGTGTGTACGTTCACATATGACCATACTTACCTGTTTCTGATGTGTGTGTGGAAAATCCAATGGACATGGCAGAGGTCTAACACCTTGCTCTTCGGTAATTACCTACGAATAACCTGGGGAAAAAACCCCACAACTTAGCACTCCTGTGATGACTGTTGTAGGGTCTCAGAGCACATCTCCAATGTGACTTCAGTCTCAAACCAGGCTTCACGTGGGAGCGGCTGAGCTGCGTTTCTTTCTTTTGGGGTTGACATTAGCGCCAGCCACTGGAGTTGCTGCCGATGACTGAATCCCACATGTGGCCAGGTCCTTCGGTGTTGCAGCGTTCTCTGCCTCAAACGCAGGGTTAAGATTTCTTCCTGTGCTCTGACCCCGCTATGGTAGGTAAACAGGCCGGAGCAGCATAAAAGGGCTGGAAGCCCCGTTTCTGGCTGGGGGAGAATTCCCTGGGCGCAGGCCCCGCAGAAGACAGCAAAGAGGCACCGCACAGACTCTCCCCCAGATGTCTGGTACCTTTGGTATGGAAATAGGGGGGACCCTGATAGACGTCCTGCACGGCTCCTTTCAAGTCCTCCCTCAGTTCCCGCTGCGTGTCTTTCCCCTCTTACTGCAGAGAGAAGAACGCTCTAGTTTTGTTATGTTTAAATTACACTATCTTTTATATTAGGACAGATCACCCAAACCATTTTCAGTTCACACGGCAGTATAAGCGACTGTTTCATAATTAAACTATTTAATTAAAATGCACACGTGCCCACAACAAAAGCAAAATTGTTCTGTAATGTTGCCACTAGCATGAAGTTTATTCAAGACAACATTCTGAGATTTCTCAGTCACTTAATATGTAACAGCAGTTCCAATCCCACCTTTAAAAAAAACCCACAAAATTCTTCACATAAATAAATATTCCACTTGCATAATTTATAAATTACTTTGGTTAAAAATGTTAAATTGCCAAGAAGTCTGACTGCAACTAGTCTGGTTCTCCTTTTTTATATACATATTAAAAAAAAAAAAAAAGAGAATGTTGAAACAGCTGAGGTTGGTTTGGTTGAGGGTTAATGTTTGGGTAAGAAGTCTCCAAGGAAAACTGAAGTGCTGAATGAACACCACTCTATGGTAATTAGTGAGTGGTATTTTTCTCTTGGAGTCGGTTTCTGAATCAATGTAATAGCTAGTGATGGGAACGGGGAAGGACACCGGATGGAGACGATAACTTTCTCAGAGGGACATAATGTTGAGGCCGTTTCATTAACGATAGCTAGGCACTTCTAGCAGAAAGAATGCAAGTTTTGTTGTGTTGGCCAGAGTTTAAGTAATTAGTTTGTTACAGCTACTTTTTTTTTCCTGTTTTTTTAAATATCCTCAACTCATACATGGTATTGTGGTGCCATGTTACATGGTTGCTGTCTTCCATGCTTGGGATACCTGAATTCAGTGGTTAGTAAACTGTTCCCTGTTATATTGCTCCGTCTGTAAAGTCTGCAGAGCACTTTAGGATCTCTGAATAAATATTCGTCATTATACTGAACTTTGAAAAGTACTTTTCTGCACATAAATAGACTACTTTTCTTCAAAGATCTGTGAAATAGTATACGTCCTAACTATTGGTATATATCCTAAAAGGACTTGTCAGCATGTATACTAGGAGATCAAAAGGTAAGACCTTGTTTTATTCAGTTCTTCGGCTTCCACTGCAAGCACATATGAGGTACCAGACCTGATACAGCAGTTGCAGAAAACAGTAAGGCAGTTGGAGTTCTACTTCTCTTTTTGGACATGTTTTAGGTCTGACAAAGTGTGGATCTCATTGTAGGGCAGTTTCTTTCACTTACTTAACTCAGCTTGGAAGAGGTCAGTATTTTATGCCATATTATATCTGCGATGCAAAAGAGATCGTGGTCTCAGTCACGATGCTGTGAACGCTGGAAGAATCACTGCGGTGCGTGATTCTTTAGCTTCCATGTGGGAAGCTTATGGCCACAGAGAAGGAGACTCCCTTTCCATCCCTTTGAAAGGTATTACTGTGATTAAAGGCTCAGAATAAAATATAATTGTGGGAGTTTCAGTCTTCAATGTTGATACTACTTCTCCTGTTTGGGTAATTTCACTTTCTGCTGCTTCAAGACCAACTTGTTCTTTAATATATAGTAGAAACAATTCTCAAGGCAGAAATGTAATTTGCTTTTTTTAAAAAAAAAAAAAAAAAAGAAATGCCATATGGCTGTAGCAGTCACCAAATTTCAAAATGTGTAACTGAACTTGATGCTTTTTTCAGAATGGCTTTTGAAATGGCGTAATTGTGTAATAAGTCAATGCGCTAAGTAATGAAAGAACTGTAAAGAACTTTCTCTGGCCTTCCTCAGGACTGTCCATCAGCTAAAGACTTAACTTTTTTTTTTTTGGCAGAGAAAATTTGGTTTTTGAGAGGAAAAATGCTTTTTCACTAAATAGAAATTTTAAGAAAACTTTATTTAAAATACTGGGATTTTTGCTGAAAATCCATACATCAAATCATAATATTTTATGAAATATGAGTGTTTACAAATAATGAATGTGCAGTGGGAAAATGCGCCAAAAGACAAGTGTTTTCTTTTGACCCTTCCTTTCGCAGAGCTCATCTCGTGAATAGCTTCTAAGCAGGGGAGATGCAGGCCATTGGGCAGTTTGAAGGCTGCCTCCTGGGAAATTATTATTTTAAATTGCATTAGCTAATTTAAGAATATAGAGTATGTCTGGTTTTTGGGAGGTCTCGGGCTTTGATTTTCTTAGCCAAAGTGTGCTCACTGAGAGAACTCCTGGTGGGGTGGAACAGAGCGCGGAAGACCTGTGGATATCGGTGAGGTCCTTTTTTTCTCCAGGATGTTCCCTTTATGGCTGTGACAGCTTCTCACCATCCTTAGGCTTCTGCCTTTATTGCTGTTCCTTGGGATGCTGTATTTACTCTGGGCTTTTTTTGGAGGTAAGCTGAGGTTATATTATGGTATACCAGGCATAGGTTTGTCAGGGTGCTCAAACTGATGCTTGGCTTTTAGGTCCGTTGAGGTGTTTGATAGGAATCAGCGGCTTTTAGGGAATACATCACATGCTTAAAACCAGGCGTATGTGAAGCAGTGGGTTAGCTAAGGCTGAGATCAGATTTTGTGTACTGTGGCTGTGGACTGTTCTTTCCATCTATTAAAGTGATATCCTGTTTTCCCAAGAATATCGTATTTAGGAGAAAGCTAGTCAAGAATTCTTCTAAGTAAAAGACCTTTTTTTCCCTGTACTTCACATAATAGCAGTTCAGTGAGATAAAAATAGTACAGAAAACAAATTAAACTTACAAATGAGAGGATATTAGAGTTTGGTCATCTTAAAAGTTGGTATTGGCCTTTTTTCTGAGAGATTTTTTTTTTTTTCTTTTATTGATTTTTTTTTTCCTCAATGTTGCCAAGGTTTCTCACTGTTTTGTTGTTGCTTTCTCATAAAACTCTCCGCAATTCTTAAGGGAAACATTCTCATTAGGGTCGCAGTGGTAAAAGAAATCTTTATGGCAAGGTTAGGAAGTATTTCTAATGATTTGGAGGTATTTTTTGAGGCAATTTAGCCTTACAGTGGTCATTTAAAACTAAAATAAAACTCAGAGTAATAAAACCCATTCTTTTCCACCAAACCATGCAGAGTCTTGGACTTCAACAGGGAATGATACATGAAACCATTGAAAATAGTGTAGAAGAACAGTAAAACCAACTTTCCAAATGGAGAAGAAAGGAGTTTTAAAGCCTTGTCTAAACACAAGTTTTACTACTTTTAACTTTGCTGATAATTAATTTGATAGAAATGGGCTGATATTTCCCATACGTAGGAGTGGAAAAACGCTTACCTGCGTGGAGGAGCGACTGCCAAATAGCTTTGGTGTCCACCCTGCTCCCCCACGCAGGCACTTAAGCTGCATTTAGACTAGGAAATTAATGCTGGGGAGCGTTCCCGAGCGCTGGCACGTGGAAAGCCAGGCTGGGAGGCTCTTGGTGGGCCTTTGGCCACCACCAGCCACCCCGTGCTGAAGCCCTCTGCCCGTGGCTGGGAGCTCGAGTGGGCTGGGGAGACACGAGCTCTTTGGGTCCGTCTAGCCTCGGTGCCCTGGAATATTCCCTAGCACAGTGAATTTCTTTTACTGGTGAGGCTATTGGATGTAGCCGTAGTGAGCAGTAGGAGCGCACTTGTATTGAAGTGGTTTGCTCTCTTTTGCATCAGAGTAAGCTACCTCACCTCATATGAACATGCAGTAATTAGCGTGGAGTTAATAGTATACCTGAATACTGCAGCTTATTATACAGTCACATTACCGTGTAGACCAGCCCTATGTCGTACAAAAGTAGGGCATGTTTATGCTGCTGTTACTATATCAACACTACAGCTTGTACTACACTGGGTTACACATACCTACGCTACAACAAATCTAACTGGGTGAGCTGTGTGAAGCTGACCTGAGCTGTAACGAGCTGGGAAGAGGACAGCAGAATATACCAGTGATGGCTACGAAATGGACTTACCGTCTAAAAGTCCGGCAGATCTGCAGGGATCCAGTATTATAGTAGTTATTTTTTGGAAGTATTCAAAGCATATCAAAGTATATTATTTAAGGACAATTTTTATTCTTTTTTTTTTTTTTTTCTGGACAAAATAATTAGTATTCACAGAGCAGCTTTGCTGTAGAAGGCTGAACTTCAGGACACCACAGATCTTTTCACAGTACGTGCTGTACGTTAAGGTGCCTGTCAGAACTGCTTGGCTGGATTTCTCCTGGTTCCCACCGACTGAATGACACAAAAAGATCCCTTAATGTTACTTCCCGGTGTAATGAGCTGGTGAGGTGTCCAAAGAGGTAGAGTTGAGATGCCGTCGTGGTGTAGCTGTTCAGCTCCTTTCAAGCCATCAACAAGCATTTCATGTTCTGCTCTAAATGTGCTCTACAAGCCACAGCTTGGGGCTGTTGCCCAGAGGCTTAGAGCCTACATATTTAAGACTTAATAGTGAGATTGTTGAGAGATGGATAGAGTTAAAAACCAAAGTGGTGTGGAGATGTGTGTGTGTGTGTGTAGACACCTGTGTGTAAGTACGGGGCTTCAAAAATCTGTAGGTCAGTCTAAAGCCAATTAGTTGGTTTGTAAGCAGTTATAAAGGAGGGAGGGAACAATGAAAGTACACAATTCCCTTCACCTGAGGCTCTCGGGTCACTTTATAAACCTGACTGATTAAACTTCTTCACATACTTGTGAAGTTGGTAGGACGAGTGTGATTCTGTTTAACAGATTGGGAGATTCTCCCAAGTGGTCGGTACAGCACAGCGACTGTAAAGCCGTTGTGCTTCCTGCCACGTGCTACGCTGAAGAAACAGCATGCTTCTCCAGTGCAAACCCGCTTGTGGCTCAGCAGGATTTTTAGAAGCTTTCTAAGAAAGAATGAAAAAAAAAATAAAAATATCAAGACACGAAGTTGCTGTAAGGTCACTGTAAGGATGTAGATTTATCTTAAGCTGCGTAGATACCGGCTGCAGGTTTTTTGAAGGTGTGTGTTAAAAAGTGACAACAAAAATCTTGTTCAGTATCTCTGAACACATTTTCAGTGTTTACAGAATTTACTATTGACATAACATTGTGAATATATCTTGGTATATACTGGTGTTTACAAGTCATCAGCGTTGATTCTGTGTGTGTGTGTTGGAGCAGAATTCATATACATGTAAATGGCAACAAAGTATTCTCTGTACTTGTTTTTATTGTATAAATGAGTTTTGGTATTTTGCCAATTTAAGTCAAGGTCAACAGTATCAGGATGGTAAAAGTAAATTTGACTTGAAGACAGTATGACATCACTGCAAGATTATTTAAAAAAGTAAAAAAAAAAAAAAAGTATTTTCATCCTGAAAATGCTATTTAACTTTTGGCTCATTCACAGACTTGTACTGAAACAAGCATTTTCCAGAGAATGTAGTGATCCAGGCGGATGACTATTTGCAACTGTCGTTTTGAATTTTCTCTTCTAAAAAGCAGGGCCATTCGTGTTTTAAGTTCCCATTTTCTCTGTACTTCTGCAGGGCAAGCTACAAGGTTTAAGCAATATACATGGATTCATTGTCCTAATATGATGGCAGAGCTATTAAAAAAAAATTAAAAGATTAAATATATCTTTAAGGATATGACCACATAAGAACCAACATGATTCTGGGCCAGAAAGGGAGGGGAAGAAAGCGAAGATCTGCAATATCTTTGACTTTTGAATTCCTATGAATTTCTTTAATGCTGTTTGCAAATGAAACTTAATTTCTTGACTCTAGCAGTCTTCTGCCAGAAGTGTTTCTATTTAACTGTCATTGTGGGAATCCATATTTATCTTTCAGTATTGATGGTATATATTTATTTTTTTAGTAATTGCCGCAGAGCCTGCTTGGGCTCTGAAAACTGGCTGTCAAGCTTTCAGTTTCTTGTGTTTTGACTGGCAATGAAGACTTTGTCTGAATTTAGCTGCCAGTTCTGGTGATAGCACGTGAAGTGGCCTGTCGTAGGTTTTCCTCCTGCACAGCCCAGTGGTTCTGCAGTGCCAGCTCCCCTGGCCGCTGTGCAGGGGTGACGGCAGCCTTGGTACCAGGGTGGCTCTTCCCTAAGAGACAGACCAGATGGACTTGGTTGAGACTTGAGGTTTCTCATCCCAAGTCTACTGGGTGGCAACACTAGAGTTCTCGTTTAGTTTGGTGGAGCTTAGATCTAACGTTGATGGTACAACTCATCATTTTACTCACTGTGTCAGTCTGGTGATGGTGATGCTTCCTCTTCTTCCCCTTCCCCCTCTGGCATGGGGCTGGGTGAGCGGAGTGGTGCGTAGGAACCACGGCAGGAGTTGAATCCTTGCAAATTCCCCAACCGCAGGTGCAATAGCAGACCAGCATTTTACCAGGCTGGATGTAGCCCCGGCTACAAAGCAGATAATCTCTGTGAGCGTGTCAAGAAATTGGGGCTGCCTTCCATGACCTTCTGGTTAGTTTCTGCCATTGTCTGACTTGTCGCCTGGCGGTGAATGTGGTGACTGATGGTTCTGCCAAGCTCTTCCTCTGCAGTGTGTTATTGTGCTGCTGATTGTCTGAATCCAGGCTTGCTGCTTAGGATGGTAAACAAACAATTGTTTGGCTGGTAATTGCCAAGTTCCCCTCCCCCAGAATGGATCCTGACTTCTCTTTGGGTCTGGAGACCTCTAATAGGGATGCTTTTCTCTCCACAGTTACAGCATTGCTTGGAATTTGGGTTTAGAGCTACATCTGAAGGCAGAGGCTTTCTCGGTGAGGATTTATTCTGCCTGTCAATGTGCGTGCTGGGAAGCTGCCTCTAGAGCAGTTACTTGTCAAAAAGCATGCCCCAAAAAGTGACTCTTGGTGTGCTTTTTGGTTAAAAATACTGAATGACTGTCTGAGCAGGACATGCATTTGCTCTTCTCTCGGAAAAGCCAGGGAACAGCTTTTCAGGTGGCACGTGCTGTGTGGAGCCAAACGTGCCGCAGCTGGGCCCGAGAACTATTGTTTGGTGACAAGCTGGAGGCTGGCTTAAAAACAAGGGTGATCTTCCACTAAACTTCTTTAAGGAGAGTGGCTTGATCATGCACCACAGGAAGCAGAATAAAAACAGCTCTTCAGTGTCAACAGAGCGCTTGGCTGTGGATGGGCTAAGTTAAAGCCTTGTCTGAGACTATTAAATAAGAGACTAATTATAGTTGTGCTTTTGGTAGCTCACTGATTTCATTCTTTGGCTGTAATCTGCGCGGAGCATCACAGTCATTAAAACGCATTGGTACCCTGCTAATAGTTAGTGAAGAATTGCACTCCCATAAAAATACAGTGTTGAAACAATAGAACAGTAATTTATCCAGCGTAGTGTCTCACAGGGATTAGAGTTGAATATGTTTGTTCCTCATTTTGAGCGCATTCGCTGAAATTTGCAAATGCAGATTAGCAAATGGTTTGCAACCAACGAAGAACACCTATGTCGTATGCGCTTAATCATGGATTGCTGTGTGAGCAGAGCTTGTGCATGGGCATACATCAAAGCTGATATCTATCTATGTTGTAATGTATTCCTCCACATGACCATACCCAATACATGGTACTTATTATTCCATTAGTACCCAAACCACAAACCCTTTCCAATATCCATCTGTGAAGATGCAAATAGCTGCATACTTTGTTTTATTAAGGATCAGCCATTAGGGGGTCACTGGTTAAAAGTCTGAAGATCATTAGAGGGATTTTTGAAAAATAAACAAACAGCTGTTGTCATATATCTTGAAGAGTTTCTGTTGTACCGATGCAATTTTTGTCTGTGGTGATGATGTTGTCATGGGAACACATGCACAAGGGAATTAAGTGATGTCAGGAAAAGTGTAAATGATGCAAACACACCTCATTTGAAATGTTAATTACCGCCTTTCCCACTACTCCAAAGAACGGTTCAATTTGATTTTATTTCAGATGTAGGGAAAAATATGACACTTTTGTCTAACAATAAGTAGCTTACATTGTTGTACCAAAGTGAGTATGAGTCAGTGAGTTAATCTGCATTGGCAGCATTTGCACTGGGGACCATCTGCAGCCCTGCTTGTCTGAGCATCAGTAATATTCCTCTGTGAATATCTCATCTTGATGGTCAGGGGAGGCAGGCAGCCTCTTTAAAGAGTTCCATAAATGCTTATAATTGCTGCATTAAACTTCAGTTTATTATTTTCTCCAGGTGCAGGTATGCGGATGATATGAAACCCCACTGCATTTACATACAAATTGAAGATTTTTATTAATCAGCCCGGTAACAGGAATCAAACAGCAACACTCCATCAGGTCCTTAAATACATTTGGTGACATTTTTACCATGCATTAGCATGATAGGGCAAGCAGAATATAATGTACCAATGATTGCTTTTCCATTGAAAGCACAAACGGTTTCATTTTTCCTGTCATCTCAAATAAGTGTTAAAGAGGGTTTGGAGGCTATTGTGTATGTTCCGTATGCTAGGGACTTACAAACACTGATGGCCACATTAAATAACCATTAGTGGCTCGGCTTAGATCATTGCAACATCCCTCCTCTTCAGAATTTATTCTTTGATTTAAAGTGAAAGCAATCTGTGACTGCTTTCATAAAGTCCTTCGGCTCCCTCCATTTTTTTTTTTTTCCTCAAACAAAATGCATTACAACAGTAATTTTATGACTGTTAAGATAACTGCCGTTAACAAGCACTTAATTAAAATGTACAATAAATAGCAGGCTGCAGTCTTATCTCCTCTCATGAGCTCCCAGCAGCCTGAGACTCCAATGCACAGCCCTGCTGTTCCTCGGCTTGTTTGCAGATTAATTGCTTTTCTGTCTGGCAAAAGCTGCTTCTCCTTCAGCCAGATCGTAAATGACCAGATAGGGACTTTATCAATCAAGCTACTACTTTCTGTGATCACTTCCATTCAACACCTTCTGAATTTCGCATTGAGAGGAACAGAAGTTATAGAGATAGGATTTAACATCTTAGTTTTTGTGTGCTTGGAATTTACGATAGTGCTGTCACCATTTGACACTGTTAATCTTTACATACAATACCCTTGGAGCAAGGCTGGTTTTGTTCCTGAGCTGGAACTATCCCTTGTAAGAATTGTGAAGAATACATATGGAACACAACCGAGATGCTCTCCGTAGAGCAAGGTTACATCTCTTCCATAATCTGTATGCACTTGCTGATGTGGCTCAGCATCTCTCTGTAACCTTGGATCCTGACCAAGTGAGCGGTTTACAGTTACATTAATTGAGAACTTGTTTTATTGTGATTACTTATCATTTATATGGGGGCAGCTGTCTGGAGGCCTCAGCCATGGACAAGGTCCCTGGTTTGGTAGGTGCTTAATGTGCCTTCAATGAAAACCTAATTATGCTCAAAGCAGGTTTTGTAAAATCAGAAGTTAGAGTTTCCCTATTTAGACTTTGCCTATCAAGAAAGCCCTAGTGCATATAGAATTTGGGAAATGCAGCTGTTTGCAGATGGTTTGTGATTTCTGAATTTATTAAAGTGATCTGAACAACTGTAATCACAGTAGAAATGCTATTCATTTTGCCGAAAGGCTTTAGAGAACAACTACTCCTGCTACTTGCAGAATACACAAGAGTTACTAATGTAAATATGGTACCAGAGTGCAAATGTACGGTAGTCCACTTTTGAAATGCAGTCCTTGAACTGCAGTAGGTATGTTGTTTGCTTGTTACCTGCTCAGAATATAAACAAATCTCTAATTTATCAGGTTTATCTCACATGCTGAGCAAAGGGAATGGCTTCCATTTGGAGTTCTAAACATGCACCGTATGGTAACTTTGAAAATACACTGTATTAACTTAAGACTGGCTTCTGAATACGCAAGAAGCTGCAGTGTTAAACGTCATTTGTGTGGCTGCTTCAGTGTCATCACTAAGGTCAGTATTCTTAAAGTAAACCAAAATACCTGCCTACCGCCTTGCGCACGATTCTCTGAATGCAGCAGCCCTGCAAACACGTTTTGGTGGCGTGGGTTTTTTTCTCTCCTGCCAGTCAGAGCGATGAGGGACTTTCCTCATGGAAAAGCTTATGCCTGGGAGAGCCAAAATGCAGGAATTCCGTGACAGCAGCATGTAGATTCACGTTAGCTTCCTCTAAGGACATTTGGAGCATCCTTGCAAAGGGTCTTTTCCTGTCTGATCTCCTCTGAGTGGCCTGCTCAGAGTTTCATTCTTAAAACACGTTGCCAAGAGCTAATTGTAAATGAATGAAGAGTAGTCCCTAAAAGGGCAGTCGGGTTGGCAGATGTGCTCTGGGATAGTCTCTGAGCAGATCCATCAAGGGACTGGAGGAGGCAGAGCGTTGGGGTGAGTGATGCACACGTACGGGTGGAAGAAAAAACCCCAAAGCAATGGGAGTGTTCTCGAGGCACAGGAATGAAGAAGCTGCTGATAAAGAGTTGCTGTAAAGCTGCTAAAGGAGAAAATACTCAACTGTTTGGAATCCTCCAAGCTATTTGTCATGGTCACTACACTGCTACCACTTAAATAAGCAAACAAACAAGCACAAAAGATAAAGACAAGAAATAATCACTGAGCATATCAGCAAGAAGTGAATGCAGCCCTGTGAAGATAGTAAAATTACATACATAGGTCAAACCAATTTGCACTGTAATCCTGCTGCAGCTAAATAGCCCCAGTGTAACGTGTAGGCATGGCCATTGGCAGCTCTAATGTGGTTATGACAGGGAAATGTTATTATCAAGGTGTTTATGTGCACTAGGGTCAGAACAGCATTTACATCTCATACCTGTAACCATTAGGTAAGCAGGCAGATTCACAGAACGCTCCTTTGAAGGAGGCAGGTACACTATAAACCACCATGTTTCTGTATTTTTATGTTTTTCTTATTTAAAGAGGATTTATTCTTAAACTAGGCCTTGGCAGTTACCCAGCACTCGTGTTTTCCCATGGCATCTGTACGTTTGAAATTCTGAGTTCTTATCGGTTTTCCCTCTGCTTTTACACGTCAGTAGAGATGCGATGTTTTGCTTTGGGACACCTGATGTCTTGACGGAAAATATCTGCTTACAGTTCAGCTGGTGCTTAATTTTGTTGAGCTGGCCTTTATGTCCTATGCTAGTAACGGGCTGAGCTTTCTTGATGAGAGCTTTTTCATTTCGGACTCTTTTCAGAAAATTTGCTCCAACATTCGGTACCTTTCTCTCTCCCTTTCTAATGATGCATCATTTGTGAAGCATTGTTCTGAAAAATGAAATGACTCAAAGACTGAACTTTTCCAGACCATTTCAAACACACTTGAATACCAAGTCAAAAACCTGCTTTTTGGAAGCCAGATTTCAGTGCAACTTGCTATAGGTTTCTTTGCATGTGGGAGAGAATAACGTTAGGGACTAATGGGGCAGGCCCACTAACAGACTACAGCCACGGTTGGTTAATCCACATCATCTCACTCCGCTCGCTATAGCATGTGTGTTTTAATTTTTTATTACTTAAGAATTTATTTTGAAATTATGCTGATTAAAAAAGGTCGTATTTCCATCAGTACCTACATGAATTCAACCTTGTAAAATTTACTTCACCCACTCAGCTGGGTGGAGTGACTTTTTTTTATGGATGAGCAGATGTTAGAGCTGAGCTGTCAATTTTTATACTACTTCATTAATTTATTCACGAGAATTGTTTTAATCCCAGGCACTCCACTGTGAACAAGTGGCAAGATTCCTGCGATCTGCAACACCCTGGAAATTCACTGATATCTTCTTCACATTCTGAAATGGAGACACTCTCAAATTTGATGTAAGCAAATGTAGTATGTACTGAACGTTGCTGTACTTTGACGTTACGCTGAGCGTGGTGGTCTCCGTCAATGAACCAGTTCAGCAGATGAGGTTTTCTTGTTCTCTTGCAATATTCTCATTTTAGCCCTCGTAGTGATCTTTATTCATTCTGTTTCCATCATTGCATAGCAGGGGTAAAATTCTAAGGTACAGAGATTTCTAATTACCCTAATTTGTTTGATACAGTCCCATGGATTTTTTTAAAAAAATTATTATATATTTACTTAAAATATTCATTGGCAGTTTGTGGAAATACCTCACAGCAGTTATGGTAGTGAGCACTGGAGGACTGGGCACTCTAGAGAAGAACTAATGAGAATTTTGAATCTTGAGGGAGGCAAAACAATCTCAGACTGTGGCTTTAGCACATTGGCTAAATACTGTCACATGGAAAAGTAGGTATTGGGAAATAGTGGGGATTCTTCGGGTTTTGTAATTATCAGTGAATAAATCTTCGTGTAATAAATGTGCATTTTGAAGATGATTTTCACAGTTAAGAGAGCTGACTGTTTTCTTTAAAAACAAAAAAAACCAAAAAGCCAAAACCAAACAAAACCCAACTTTTTTTGGAACGCTCACATCCTGGATTAGAGTTGTGCTGCCTGTGGGTGGCTCTGGGATGGGGTTTGTTGTAGAGCCATGCACAAGCATGTGATGTTGCACGGTTGTTGGGAAACTTGGACGCATCGTGTACTTGGTATAGCGATGATAGCTTTTTTTAGCTCTACAAGGACAGAGTTACATACTGCACAACCTCCAAGCATGTATTCAGAGCCCTACTCAGCGCTGCTGATGGCATTGTGGAAAACCAAAAATACCCTTCTTAATGCAGCCAGTGTTGAGAACTTCATTTCCTTAAAAAGAAATCTGGAAGACTTCCCAGATTATGTATGTGCGCCTCTAACTTCAGAGGATATGACTGTACTGAGAGACTGTGAGTAAAATGAATGGTAGAGGTCCTTCTTGTTCTCTTGCAATATTCTCATTTTAGCCCTCCTAATGATCTTGGTTCTTTCTCTCTCCATCATCGCGTAACAGCGGTGCAAATACCAAGGGAAAATAAACATATACATTGATTCCTAGTTGGCTCAAGATCACGTAATTTGGGGTTGACGAACAACAAATCGTGAACTTGGGTAGACTAATTCTAACTGAATTCTCATTGAGAACAGAAACCAAGAAGAATATTTAAATTCACTTTACATACTTTTCTCACATTCTAACTGACTTTTAATAGATTTTGTGGGGATCGGACACAGACAACTGTGAAGGGGCTGTTTTAGTGACATAAACTAATACTAAACGGTGATATTTAGCAACGTGGTTGCAAGCTGGAAACATTTTAAAGCTCTGCTAGGGAGTCTCTTCTACAAAAGCTGCTTCAGAAGAGATGTCTAATTTAGAAAATGTTGTTTGTGTTGCTTCTGGGGTGAATTTAAGATGTTTGGTCAATCCCTTATCACTGGTGGCTTATCAGACATAAATTAATTACACTGTACTTTTCAGAAGTTGTTTTTTAGTAAAGCTTTTAAACACATTACTTGCTTTGCTGAGCTAAGGTAAAAGTTAAGTTTGGGCTGGAAACCTGGTTTCTGGACATTCTCAAATTTTGGTGATAATTAGTCTTTATAATGAACCAACACCATTCCCCTCCAAATGAGCAACGCTGAACTTGACCAAAATGTGCATCCTTTTCTGATTTGGTGGGTTAAGAGTGCTAATTTATTGAAGATTTTTGTATTTCATCAGTTCTTCGGGTGCTTTTTCCCCTACTGGAAATCTTCATTATGGTTTACATTTAGGCTGAATTCAAATTAATTATTGCAAGAGGTTTTGCTCTTCTCCATGACTTATTTCTGCCCTCTGGCTGATCGGTGGTCCATGGTCAGTACTCGGATCTCTAAGAGGCCTAAAACATGTAGAACACTTTGCCATTGAGGGAGGTCAAATGGAAGAGGCTAGGAGCAGTGTTTTAACTTGCAGGAGAGCATTTCATTCCCATTTACATTCCAGTTCTTTACACAATTGTTATCCACTTAAAAAAAAGACACTTTTCAAACCTGTTTTGCGCTACTGGTCTCTTCACCTCTCAAACTTTCTCCTGTGAATATTAGCTTAACTTTCAGTTCTTCTCTCTGTCCTGTGTCTGTTCAGAAGTCTGAGATGCTAAACCCGAGGCTGATGAGCAGTAGTAGAAATCTTATGACAAGCAGAAAATCCTACTAAGGTGACACCTGTAACAGCTTCCACTGAGAGAGATTGTCCCCAAAAAGCATGATTTCCAGGTGACAGACACTCAATCATCTTCTGTGGTAAAGAGGGGAAGCATTAGCTTTCGTCTGACGCTGATGTTTTTGGAGTAGACATGCCTGCAACCCAGACGCTCAGCCCTAGAAGTCAGGATTTGAGGGAAAAGTTTGAATTGAGATCTGAATTTTGCTAAGCCTTCCTGCGTTTAGATTTGGATTGCAATAGGATCTGCCGCTGGTGTTTCCAATCTGGCAGATATTCAGGCACATGTGTTGGGTGCAGGCGCTGACTGAAAAGACCCAGGTGAAGTTTGGTCTGAGTAATCAAAGTGATTCCCTCCCTTCCCTGCAGGTGCTGCGGAGGTGAGTGGGCTCCTTCTGCTCACAAGAGAGCAAGGTCAGGAGGATTTTCTTCCACGTCTTTTTTGCCGTAACAGATACTATCTGATCTGGTGCACTTTGATCCTGAAAGTGTTCAGTCAAAATTCCTGTTTGCTGTGGACACGTGTAGGCGGGATGTAGTTATGAATTGGTATTAGATGATGATATTTTCACTGTGCATTTGTTTCAGCAGAGAAACAGGAGTTGCGGGAGTTTTAAGCTGTGTGATGTGATATTCTGGGAAATTTAAGTTCAGTTAAGGCAGCCTGAGGACTACAGAGGATATTAGTATTAACCAATTACCAAAAAAATTTTGACAAATTAAATGTCAACCCCTACCCAGCTGTGGCTGTTGAAATTCAGATCCAGACACAGGATTGGCATCTTGTATGTATCTTTGCTATGCTGAAATGCAGTGGCAAAAAGCAACGATATTCTCTTCTCTCTTAGCTAGCAGTTAATCGAGCGCTGTGTCTCAAATATCTCCTCAACGATCAGGAGTTCTTAACCGCTCACATTTTTCATTCCTCCCATCACTTGAGAAGTCTCATCCATTGTTAAACCAAGCAGCAGTGACTTTCTGGGAAAATAAGACGAAACAAAGCAAAATCTTTTTCTTGTTCTGTGAAGTCTGTTTCATTTTAATTCTTTTACAAAATAAGTTTTTCTAGCTCAGTTGTGAGTGGAAAAACTGGTGTCCCTTTATACAGCATTTCAGTGCCAAGCTTTTCAAAAGCAGTGCAATTGGAAATGGTAAAGACCTGGCAGGTCACCTAATAATGGCTATTCCCCAGCAGGATTTTTCCCTGTAGAGTGTGTGTGTATCTATAAATTCCCTAGAGCTTTACCAAGTCTTGGTTTTTAAAAGTGTCCATTAATAGGGCTCTACTTATTTCTCTTGGGAAATCATTGTCCACGGAAAAAAGTTTCACAAAAAATTTTTTTCCTTGATAAATGAAAATTCAAATCACTAGATTGCATTACTAATGTAGAGATCCTTGGTGAGAAGTTTTGCTCCCGTACACGAACTCCCGTCCGCTGCTGATTGCGTTTCATCTTGCTGCTGTTGGCGTGTCTGATGCACCACTTCTCGGTGGGCCTGACTCCACGTCCCTTTTCACCGTGCTGTTTGAGGTAAAGCAGAACAAACCCCCTTTTTTAAATTCACCTGATGCATGGCCTGTGTCCGCTTCCAGATGCAAATGGAGGGCCCAGGCTGAGTGCGGATGGGTGCAGTCACTGAGGAGATTTATTCATTTATTTTTGTTCTAACATCAGTTGTCCTAATGAAGGGGCTTCCTTTAACCCAGTGCCAAGTCCTGGACTGAGTATGAGAGGCAGGTTTTGTGATTCATCGGGATTCATTGTGCAGAGGGATCTCCCATATGAAAGAAAAAGCTCAGTAAGAATGTAATGAAGAGAGGCAGGAGGTAGAGAAACTTAGAAATCAGATCTGCAGGCGAAGCATTTGGCAGTTGGTTCTTATCAGCATTTCTTTGAAATGAATTTGAACTACTAAACTCCTAGGTTGAGTTCTGCTCATAGCGGGTATGAGTACAGAGGAGTGTAAACGAAGCCAGTAGAGTTATGCCGAGTTTAGATTAATGTTCAACATTTCAGGTAGCGCATCTGTTTAACGAACTTATTATATGATTCCTTGGTGAAAAACAATCCAGTGATTCCTCCAAAGAAAAAAAAAAAGTCATTCCATTATGCTCTTGTTCTGATAATTTTACTCCTTTCTTTTCTCTCTCATTTGTATTTTTAAAACTTCTGTAACCCCTATTGTGTGCTTCAAAGGTGTAGCCGGAGTTCCAAATTTGTACAGATTATTCCACTTTATTATCCACCTAGCATCAAAGGGCAGCCCTGCTGGGCTGTGGCAGGCTGGATCAGAGACGCTGGCTCCGTGCAGCGTTCCGGGTATGGAAGGTGGGGAAGTATCTTACGCCGAAGGAGAGTAATGGGGGAGTTCAGTAGAGAGAATGGAGTTCCTGTCGTGGCAATTACTACCCGCGTCAGCTCTGGTCAAAAGTGCCATTAAATCTTCAGTGCTTAAGAGGGTCTTCAATGATGTGTTAAATTCGAAGGTTTCTAAATTTAGAAGTTTTGCTTTTGTAATAAAACTTGTTAGAAACTAGTTTTTTTCTTCTACAGTGTAAAAAACACTGGAAGCTGGTTTTAATAGAATGGCACAGAAGCTGTGGATCCTTTAATTTGTTGCCCTAATCACTAACATTTTTACAACCTTGTCTAGCAGGCTTTTTTTGGTACATCTACCCAGAAGCTCTTCCCTCAAGAGGGCTTCTCCCGCTAGCTGAGTTGATTTTGTCAAATGCTGCCCAGGGGCTCATTCTTCTTGTGGTGTTGTATTTGTATGGCCTATACAAATATAGCGGATTCATTTTCTGCAAAATCAAAGAATAATAATTACCGACAAAGGCCCTGAATCTGTAAATATTTGTAAATCTGTAAATCTGATATCTGTAAATCATGTTTCAAAAGCGGGTTTTGGAGGCATTGGTGTCTAGTGGCTCCTGTTGATGTTGTCTGGCTTGGGAGTTCTCAGGGTCATGATTAGAGAGGAGCTGTACGTCTGTCCCTGCTCTCGTCTCAGTATCTCCTTTCGGGTATCAGATGTACGTTCACCCCTGGAAATGGGTTTCCGTTCGTGTCAGATCAGGTCCTGGCCTGTCTGCTTGAGTTCATTCTGCCAGAAGTTTTCTTCAAGAGTCCGTCACCAGCAGTACATGGTGACCAGGCATCCATCCCAAAACCCAATTTTGCCTTTGATTTAACAGAAACTAAAGAAAATGTTAAAACATTGAACACTTCATGCATGTCTTTTTCTTTTCTTTTCTTTTTTTTTTTTTTGATGACTGTGGTGGCCCAGGCAGGCCTTAGCTGAGCTCTTAGGGTGTTACAGGTCTGAGATCACCACCGTTCAAAGAAGACTTGCTCTTGCTGAAGGGAAGATTTCTTATTAAGCTGTTTGGGTACCTTTCTCTGGCTGTGTGAATAAGTGAGTTATCTTGCCTCATTTATTACTACTCTGTTCATTTTTCACAGATAGTCCTCCTTTAAGGTTAAACCCAAACAGTAAATATCCCAAAACGCATGTCAATATTCAGTATTCTCTACTTGTTAAGGAACAAGGCCAAGACATTCTACCGAGCATTTCTGAAAAAAACAGGCCCAGGGCGTCTTGAGCTGGTTGCTCCCAAATCAGTAGCTGTTTCTGAAAAATCGGCTGCCTATTTCCAGCTTCTTTTTAATCTTGCTGAGTGTTAAATATTAGCCTCTCTCCAAGACAAGCTGTCAGAGGTAGACAACTCTCTTTGTAGAGCCACCTCCTCAGGAAGCAATCACCATACCTTTGAAAAACTCCTTGGCCAAGTGGGTGTTAGCATTAAGTGCTGGGGGTTTTAGAAGGTGTTGTGAAGAAGACACCTCTGTTATGAGGACAGGCTGAGAGAGTTGGGGTTGTTCAGCCTGGAGAAGAGAAGGCTCCGGGGAGACCTTATAGCAGCCTTCCAGTACCTGAAAGGGGCTACAGGAAAGCTGGAGAAGGGCTTTTTACAAGGGCAAATAGTGATAGGATGAGGGGTGGTGGCTTCAAACTGGAAGAGGGGGGAGATTTAGGTTAGATCTCGGGAAGAAATTTTTCACCACGAGGGTGGTGAGCCCGTGGCCATGGTTGCCCAGGGAAGCTGTGGCTGCTCCATCCCTGGAGGTGTTCAGGGCCAGGTTGGACGGGGCTTGGAGCAACTTGGTCTAGTGGGAGGTGTCCCTGCCTGTGGCAGGGGAGTTGGAACGAGATGATCTTTAATGTCCCTTCCAACCCAAACCATTCTATGATTCACTCTAATTCTTAATCTGATCCCTTGGTCCATGTGCCTATAGTTAAAACAGAAGTGAGGCCTGTCATGCTGTGTGGAGAAGAGTAGCCGAGCCTGGTGTGTCACGTCTGTGTCCCCTATCTTCTAAGACAGTTTTAAAACTATCTGTTTAAAACTGCTGTTTTAAAAACAATCACAAAACATCGGAGAGCTCCAGATTACACGCTGCTGCGGAAGAGCTTTGGTGGCTGGTGTTTTACACAGGCTAATATAGCTTTCCTTCTGGATTTAAAAAGTCACCTCTAAGGCAAAGGACATGAAATGACCAAGGTTTTCCCTGTAGTTCTTCCCTTCTGCTAGGTCTCTTAGCACAAAAATCATCAGGCCTAATTGTTTCTCAATTAGTTTGAAATCCTCTGGATCCCAAGCTTGTCCTTTTTTAATGCTTTGCCTTTTTTTTTTAAATTTTTTTTTATCTCCTAGCACTATAAGAAGTGTGGGCTTGGGGGCTTTATTCAATGTTAAATTAAAAATCCTATATTTTAGTTGGGGGCTGCATTCTGCGTACGCGCGCTGTCTCGTTGCGTGTGCAGCTGACCGTGAACGGGTGCCTGGCAGTAACTGTATACAGCGATGCGGGATGGATCGTGTATCCCAGCTGGTATTTCAGCCTCCTCTTAACGTCTGAAGAGTTTTAACTGAACTTGAATTGAATTGAATTTGAAGGCCAATTTTAAGTTTGACTATTTTGGTTTACTGGAATCGATGCCGAACACGGAGCAAAGAGCGCGGTGTTGGTTGTGTGTATTCAACAAGAGGGCAACATCCTTTCATAGTTAAAAATGGATGTTTTCCATATCCTTATATACAAAATAGATAAAATGGCAGCTAACCTTGAGCCTCTTCAGCTTGTCTCCTGTTTCTGTGTAGGAGCTCTGCTCCTCTGAAGTGTAGAGGAAGAGCTCTCCACGTTGCTGTCGCCTTCCAGTACATTGGCACGTTGCGGACTGGCATAGGCACGTTTGCATTTAAAGCAGGAGTCTGTCTCTCAACGTGTTAAAACTGCACCTTGTCCTGTGTTCTCACTCGGATGAAGGAATTGGAGTTCAGCTGGCACCGGACTCTGCTATTTTGGCTGATAAGGTTTAGTGTAAACAAATGCAGGTCTGTGAATTATCTGGCATGAGGATCAGTTAGGGGTGCTGGCTTCCTATAGCCTTAATCTCGTTGGCCTAAATGATTTATAAACTGGCAACATGATAAATGCTGTTTTAAGTGGACAAATCACATTGAAGAGGTGTAACTTTCTGTCAGTATGTAACATGACCGCTTCTCTTAGGGGAAGAATAACAATCACAAAGAGCAGTAAGGGTAACAGGATCACAAGTAGGCATATTCCTTCTCTACAGCATAAATCATTAGAAGGGCACTTCTTTCTTTCCTCTTCGCTTGTCCTTCTTCGTCCTTTCTTTCTTTTTTTTTTTTTCCTTTGGTACTGTTTTCTAGCACTTCCATATCATTTTGGAAAGCTAAACCCTCCACTTGATTTGTGCTGCAGTTTCTTCATAAATCTATGAAGCTTGTCTCCATCAAGCTGTATTTTCCATTAAAATATGGTTCCCAGGTGATTTCCAATACTATGAAAAACATGTAGCCATAAGTCTTTCACTGATTGTTTATTATCTGTTTAGGTGCTCCTGAGGATTTTGACAGCTAGGACTTGTATCATATGTAATGTAATAAAAGCGGATGTCTTTGGCATAACAGGGATAGCTGGCCTTTCATTTCTGTTTTCTGTGTGTGGTGTGGGGGTTTTTTTAGCATGAAACCTCGGATCTGCTCCAAATCAGGTCAGTTTAAACTTTGTGTTTTCTTTGCTATCTAGATGAACAAAAAACCCCAAAGAAAATCCAAACAAAACACAACAAAAGATTTCCTGTTATAAACAGCACAGGAAGCAGTAACAACAAAGCTAGTATTTACTCTGGTGGAGGAGTAGATTTGCTGTAGCTGGTTTCCAGCATGGACACACTGTTCCACCTCTGCAGGAAATGCAGCAGGACATTCTGTGTGTCTGCCTTGGGTACGTGTAACAAGCGTGTTGGGGGATGCAATGTATAAAGCTCCCCCAGTAGCTGGAAGGGGTTAATGCTTTAAGTTGCTGGGTTGTGGTGAAGTTTGTGAAAACTGATAGGAATTGGTTAATTATGTCTATCTGTACGGAAAAGTGCAGCTCTTTTCCAGGCAAAGTCCCCCTTCTAGCCTTAAAGGGAACTTTGCATTAGGATTACAGGAGCGGACCGGGTGTGAGCACTGATTATCCGCTAGTACACAGTAAGGCTGGGCAAGGAGTAAGACCTTACCTAAACTCAAACGGCATCCTGGGCGTTAAGTTCATCGAGTCTCTATTACCAAAAGAGATGTTGCATTTTTCCTGGCCTCTGTGCCAGCGTGTGCGATGTATTGCAGGAAAAACCACAGCCAGCCTGGCAGGGGGCTCTGGAAGACTTTTGCTTAGGCAAGTCGGCCAGGGATAGCCCCGTGGCAGAGGAAAGGGAAGGGAAAGAGGAGGCTGTCTTGGAGGTGGGCTAGGAGATGGGATGTGGGCTAGCATGTATGTGCTGGCCTTGTGGTTAGTGTCAAGCTGTCTCATGTGTTGCCTCATCATTTCCCTATCAGTGGAACAGGAAAGTATTGATTATTATTATTATAAACCAGTGCAGAACTCCTAAGGAAAATAACTAGTATACAATACTAGCAAGATTTGTAATTTAAAGGTCAGCTTTATAACAAGTAGGCAAAATGATTTACTACGGCCAGCAAAACTACCCAGCTTGGATTCCAGTGCCTTTGTAACATGGAATGTCCTCTCCCTGACCTGCACAGAGGTGTCCTTCCCAACGGTATTCACGCCGTGGTTAAATAGATTTGATATAACCTTGGATTTGCATTGTATCTTCTCCAGTTGGACCTCAGAACTGGTTGTCCAATGAGAAACTACCATTTCCTAAATGCTTGGTAAAGCACTTAATTGTGAAAATAACTAGTTTACCTCACAACATCAATTTGAAAAATTACTCATTAATTTTTGAGGTGTAGCCGCCTTCCCTGGAGGACAGAACTACTGATCTCATCTGTACCTAAAACCTTGGCTTTGTTTGCTAGCAGGCGTGTCTGATCTGCAAATGAAATTTGGCTTACTGTCTCCGTTTCCTTATAAACACCCTTGACTGCACCTTTGGCAGAACACATGATAATTAAACAGTTGTGGCTTATACTATGCAGGCTGAACAGACCTGGCAGGGAAGAGTTTAGATGACTAGCATGCCACACAGAAATATTATATTTCCTTCTACTTTCCAATGGCGTTTACTAGCAAAGTGAAGTTGAAACTCTCCAAGAGCATGTGAGCTTAAAATGTTTGGCTTTGGGTTTCTTTCTTACTATTTGCTTAATATATCATTATTTAAGCCTAAATCATTTATGCAGCTGGTAGACAAATATGTCAACATAAACACAGGACAGGGATTTGAAGGGGCTGAGATCTGAATCAGAACCACTACCTGAGAAATATTTTCTTTACCTACAAGAGTTTTAGTTTATATTTACTAAATAATACTGGATTGTTCAAATCCTCCAGAGGCAGTTAACAGCAGAGTTCCACCAATGCAAGCCCCATGGATAGATATGCTAGACACATTTTTCACTGTTTGAGATTATACTTTCTCAAAACTGAAATAACTTCAACTGCTGCAAGCTGATTTTTTAGTAGTTTTTTTAATATATTTTGTTTTCAAAAGAGAATTTTTGTTGGATCTTTGTTTCCATTGGATGCTGGCCATCGCTAGCTGAGTAATTCCACATGAAGACCTCTCGTTTCCTCAATTCTCATCTGTATTGCTTGTAGTCTATAGAATTGCTATTCTTTACCCTCAGTCTTGACTGTGGGGATTTCATGTTCAGAGACTCAGCCCTCCTTTTGTCCACAATGTCCAAGGAGCGTTCCAAGGCATACCAGGGAAATTCAACCGAGCTGTCCTGAGGCTTCCCAATGCCGCACATAAAGCGTACAAAGGTTCTTCATTCCAGTAGTTGTCTGGCTTCCAAATTGACTCCCAATGTGTTCTTTCATCTTTAGTTTATAATTTTAGCACTGATTCACTCCTGAAATGAAAACCTCTTAAAGAGCAAAGGCTGATGCAGATAAAACCCTCTGGGTTATGATCCATTCATTTAGAGCCAAATGGCCCGCTCGTTAATGTCATTTGCCTTATGACCAATTACTAGATATTTCCTTATTAAGCAGAAAATCACTTTTGCCCAGTGTTGTAAACTAGCTTAATAGCACTTCACCTTCTCATGCATCACAGCAGTTGGAAAAAGACAATTGGGAACGTAGGTTCATTTACTGGACATTTCAGCATTTGAGAAGGTCCTTTTCTTTTATTTTAAAATGAAAGTTGATAGAATGCTTGTCTTACCTCAGTAGGGACATGAAAACTGGAAGATGGCAGAGCTTTGGCTCTGACAGTGTAGAAGGATGCTATACCTGAACATCTTGGTGCTGTTGTTTTTGGGGTTACGAGACTAAACCTGCCAGGTTAGGAAAAAGAAAAAGCTTTAATTCACCAGTTGTCTTTCTTGTCCTGACCCCCCCTTTCTGAGCCAGGCCTACAAGCTCTGTTTCCATCTGTCTGAGCGCACCAAGTTTTCCTGGCTGGCTATGGGGTCCTTGTAGTCCCTGGAGGACTACTCAGGTTTGGAAGCAACCTGCTTCATCCAACTTTGAGCATCCACGTTACACCGTTCGTTTTTCAAATAAGGTCCTGTGATTGCATGCCCTGTGCTGTTCCTCTCAGCTGTTCTGGGAAATGGTCATTCTCAGCTTTGTCAACCCCGGGTCATTTATTCCCCTTTTTCCCTTGACAGAGAAGGATAATTGCTCTGTAGTTAGGGTGTTCGCACGCAGCATTCAGTCTGTACTTACTAACTATACATACTCACAGATTTAGACAAAAGCCTTCTTTTCCTAGTTGAGCAAACTGTGTGCTTTTAGCCTCCTGTCCTAGAATATGTTCTTTGTGCCCCTGAATCTCTACTCTCCTTTTTCTGTGCCCGTTTCAGTTTGAATTTGCCTTAATTCTGATGCCTTAGGTGAGGGGATCCATGCCCGATGCTCCAGGCCCCTGTGGTACAGAAAATTACACTGTCTTTCTGGGGCTGACATGCCTTGATTTGTGTTCTTGGACTGTGTTTCACTTCTTTATGGCCACATCACCAAACTTGCTTGCCACCTCGTGAATGACAAATATGCCCAGGTTGTCCCCTGTCACCGCCAGCTGAGATGTTCACGCTTCACTGTGAAGTTATTGATGTTATTAGTCCCTAAAAGCATTCACTTTTCACACTGTTATTTTTTTTACCAGTATTTCCAAATCTCTAGTTCGTCCTGTTGTTCCTGTGGAAGACGCCCAGCTTTCCTTGCGTACTGATAAAGCCTCCCTTGGGCTGGAGCAGAGTTACGCTCTCACACCTTTGAGAAGAATTGTTCCATCACCTGCAGTGAGATTGTGTCTGCAGGAAAATAGCAAATGTGTGGTGAGGGGAGCTACCAGAAGATCCCGTAGCTGGTTACCAGTGTGAACACAGTTACTTCCAGATATGTGTGGACATTTCCCAGTAGCAGGTTATAGCTAATACACTCTCACAGTGGCTTTGACAGAATCCTGCGCTCTGGACTAATCTATCTGATGGAATAGGATGATTTTCAGCTACTAAACCCTCCCTCCTGAGGCCAAGCACTTTAAAGTAAGATCCGACGCAGATCCTTATCCTAGGACTGTCAATAATGTCTTCAGAGCACGTCACCTCTTTTTCCTTTCAAATGTAGTTTATTCATTTACTGATGTTTCCAAGTCAGCCAGCAGTTAATATACAATATTGCGTAAATTGGGTGGAGCCGATTTAATTAATAAATAGCCCAGAGTTTAGTTAAAAATTTACATTAGTAGTGCCAGTGACAGCATGCGAAAGTCATAACTGGGACCCCTCTACCCATGTACGCACACCAAAATGAAGGATTTGGTTATAAATTGCCCAAAGATTAAAGTTGAGATTCCTTTTTTGTGTCTTCCCACTCTGGAGCTGTAATGTTTTCTCCACTACTGTGAGCCCTAACAGAAACCTCCTTTGTTTAGATGTTAATTGAGATTCTCGAGTAAGCTCACTTGGCTACAGGGCTTGCAACTTTTTAACAAAGTTGAACCAACAAAATCCAAGAAGATGCGGTGAAAATCATGAAATATTACGGTTTTTTTCCCCCCCTAAAAATGTGATCTTTGCATAGGTAGACCTGGAAATATTTTTCTCTTTCTTTCTTGCCATGACCAAAGATATTTCCCTGGCTGGTGATGCTTCCAAGTAATATGTGGAGTGCTGCACAGTAAGAAGTTGGCCTATTTGGCACCAACCATTTGGAATGTGGGTTTGATGCTGCAAAGGGGTTCAGCACATGGGCTCTACCACCAACATGCAGTTGGGACTCCAGGGTTGGGTTTAATAAAGGAGATGCAGCCTGAATTGTGGTAGGGCTGTGGTTTCCATTGTCCAGAATCACAGGCTTTTGCATTCCCTATTGTATTTAGGAAAATTATTCAATGCTGTGAATAATTCAGGGAACTTCTAGATTATTGAGCTGGCTTTTTAATCTTGTGTTTTGTTTTGCTTTTTTAAACACATTCATTTTCAAACTTGTGGTTTCCAAATGGCAACAACTGTCATTTCACTCAGGCATAACTCAATTAAGGGAATTCTCATGACACTTCATATTTTTTGGTTTATATGTAGAATTTCCCTGTCAAGAATAATAACATTTTCTAGTGTGAGTTCTTGGGTTTGCAAATTTGGAACATGTTTTCTATGGGTCCTCATCATTTTTCATGCTAGGGTGAACGTTCCTGGTTTGCTCTTTGAATATTTGTTAAAGCAAACACAAAAAAGAGGTGAAAAGTTAATAAGTATAAAAATGGGAACGAATGTTACAAGGAATTTCCAAGTATTTGCCCGGCACTGGCTCTTGCACATCCTCTGCTTATGCCTGAACAATTGGTCTTACTTTAAACATTCACATTTGAGCAGCTGGATTCATTATTGAACCAACTATCAAGAACCAAGGGATATGGCCTTTATCAAATTTAATAAACCTTTGAGGACTGCAGAAAGAATACACTTGTCTTTAAAGATCAGCCTGTTCAAATGAAAACTAAACAGAAACTCGGATCAAATTCTTGCTTGTAGATGCATTGTGAAAGCCAGCTGTTCGGCGTTTTGCAATAGAAATTAGTAATTTTAACAAAGCATTATATTTCTTTTGATGGCCTACAATGTTAATTCTCTTTCTCTTTTTTCTTTTTTTTTTTCCTCCCATCTCCTTTGACATGGAGATCAGAATCTGGCCTATATGTTGTAATACGGTAAGAGGAGTATACAAATACAAGCATGTCTAAATATGTGAATACAAGTCAGGCTATTAATTCAGAGAGCCTTGCCACATTTATTAATGTTCTGCGTTACGAGATTAAAGCTATAACATAGAGTTATGTGAATTATAAACATCTCTTTAGCAAGTCATATATTAACCATAATAATTTTGAAAGGGTGGAGTGTAATTTATTGAACATTGTAAGAAAAAAATAAGGTAAATGAGTTAGCTCAGGGGTGGGGCGGCAGCAAACTGCTTGTGGAGACTCTTACTCCCTGAGGTGATGGAGGTTAAATGCATTACAGAGCTTATAGGCTCGCTCCCCGGAGAGAAAGGGGGCCAGGCGCTTCTAGCTGACATGTCAAGGACACCACACGTTTGCCCTCCTGACTAATGGTAAGATACTGAGCTGATAGCAGGGTTGCGGTGGCAATTTTCAGAGAGAAAAACACAACACAAGAGGTGGCTCCTAATTAGAGAGGAGGGCAACGTGCTGGGACAGTCTTGGCGTTTCAGAGGTCCACTAACTGAAGGCGTAGCGAGCCCGAAAGCGCTAATGCGTTAAAAGTATTAATGGGCAAGAAGGCGTTTAAGTTGGAAGTTTCCACAAACGAGCATTCTCCAGTTTAACCTTCAAAAGGAAAGCTTGCACATCAAACTCGGTCCTGCACCATTGAAACCAGTGTGCTTCTAGCAACTGGTTACATAGACGGCTTTTCTCTCGCGAGTTTCCACGCTAAATCACTAGCTTTACTAACGAGTAGTGGGACAGATATGTGGAAACAGGAGGGAGGGATACCCTGCAGTGGTGGAAGGGGGATGTGTTTGGGCACCGCAGTATCGGGGAGACATTGAGGTGCTGGAGCGTGTCCAGAGAAGGGCAACGGAGCTGGTGAGGGGTCTGGAGAACAAGTGTTATGAGGAGCGACTGAGAGAGTTGGGTTTGTTTAGCCGGGAGAAGAGAAGGTTGAGGGGAGACCTTCTCACTCTCTACAACTCCCTGAAAGGAGGTTGTAGCGAGGTGGAGGTCAGTCTCTTCTCCTAAGTAACAAGCGACAGGACAAGAGGAAATGGCCTCAAGTTGTGCCAGGGGAGGTTTAGGTTGGATATTAGGAAAAACTTCTTTACTGAAAGGGTTATCAAGCATTGGAACAGGCTGCCCAGGGAGGTGGTGGAATCGCCGTCCCTGGAGGTATTTAAAAGCCGGGCAGATGTGGTGCTGAGGGACATGGGTTAGGGGTGGTTTTGGTAGTGTAGGTTTATGGTTGGACTTGATGATCTTGAAGGTCTCTTCCAACCCAAGTAATTCTATGATATGCGCGTGAAAGATGGTGCCCGGGGAACGGTGGGATTACTGTGCGAAGGAGGGAAAGTTGTAAGGAAATCAGAGTACAACAGCGAGTAAAGGGAGGGTTTGGAGTAGGCAGGTGGAAGTGCAAGGAGAGATGGGGAACCAGGAAGGAGCAGCCCTAGTCGATCTCAGTGTCGTGACTCAAAACAAAAGTTATTTCACATTAAATTTGGGAACTCTGGGCTCTTTAAAATAACCTGCTGCTTAAGTGGTGGAAACGGAGAACTTTTAGCTAGCAGATGCTGTACAGTATCATATTAATGAGGTTTGGACTTGGAGAAACCCAGCAAGCCAAAGCTGTGATTTCCACTTGCAAAGCTCTTTGTCTGCAGCTATTTTAAGTCCCATCGGAAAGTGATTTGTTTCTTTTAATATCCTTCCAACATCACTCTTCACGGAAGACCCAGATACAGAGGGGATTACATAGGTAAGCAGATAGTCTCAGAATATGGAGCATGCTTTAGGAGAGCGATATTGCTTATTTATGAAAAATCTCTTGACAAGTCTTAGACATTGTCTTGAAAAGCTTGATGAGAAAATGAGGACATAATAACACGAGAAAAAGCAGGACTTAGAGACGACCAGCACTGTTGCAGTATTTTCTGCTGCGCAGAGACAGACCTTCTAACAGAGGAGGTGAGAGAGTGAAGGCGTGGGTTTTACGTGTCAGCTGGGACTGGTTTTGAGCTTAGCTGCTTTGGTAGCAGAGATGTGCAAAATGTTGCAATAGATCACGCTGCAAGTTAGGTGGAAGGAAATGCTCCATCGACTTGGGTACACAACACTCGCACAGCAACAAAAAGCATATACCTGCTGCTGCTCTGCCAGGCTCCTGCCTTCCCAGCTACCTCTCTCACCCAACAAGCCTCAAGAATGCACACTCCCTTAATCCTCTGCTGGGAGGTTTAGGGCTTGGTGGAAGAAAGGACCTTTAGCAGAAGCAGGGAGGGTTGTTTGGAGAATGAAATTCAGTAAACTCCAACCTCCAAGTGAACCTGCTGGGGCTGATTTGGTGCCAGCCCCTGGGAACAAAACTACAGCCCTCGGTTCCTGAATCCCATCAGCTCCCACAGCCTGGAGGGTTCACACTGCTCTATCTGGCACCTCTTCCCATGTCAGAACAAGGCATTGTGTGTGCGATTTCAACATGCTTCTGGTTTTGTTCTAACTGCCAAGAAATACTAGTTGTGTTGTTATGAAATGATTGAGGAGTATTTGCTCATACAAATTATTTGTTTTAAGAGTTTAGTAATTAAATGTCAACACGCAGTGTTGGTGTCTAAAAAGCTCTCGGGTGAAAGCCCTGCTCTGACTTGAAACCATAATACACTGTTTCTCCACTCTCAAAACAGATTTGTTTGAAACACCCTATTCAGTAAAATGCATCTCGCTGTAACACGCACGGTCTTTGGCCTTCAAAGACACCCTTGTGCAAAGGGCGTGTTGCATTAATTTGTTCAGCCAATTTAGGGTGTGTGGCATTAATTTGTTTGGCCAATTTGTTTAGAATCTGGCAGAGCCTAGGCACCCAGTGCAATGTCTGTGCATAATGCCTGTGTCATCTCGACACCAGATCTCAAGAGCAAAGAGATTTACTGCGCGATGCCTGGCCACACCTCGAGTCGGGAGTCTCACCATTCAGGAGGAACAAAGGTAGGAACCAAAGCGACAAGGTGCTTGTTGAGGGCCAGTATGAAAATGCTTTTTATACTTTGAATGACTGATTTCCACACGCACTGCCTGAGCTGCAGGGGTGAGTTACGGCGTGGGTGCCATCCGCTGCCCTCACCTGGGACATAGCGGGTAGTAATTGTACCCGCGGGAAGCCCCGCGTGACCTCAGTGGAAAGCCACACAAGTCACTATGCAATGGTGGCCCTTTGGTGCAACGGTGTGTAGCTCACTGCCGACTGCTAACGCTGTGCCCATCGAGCTTTTGATTTGCGTAGAAATAATTTTAATCCTATAGAATTTTGTATGGTGCTTCTCTCTTATTCTTGTTTCCTGTAATGCACAAGATAGATGGCAGTGTTCTTTCCAAAATATTTCTTTGGAAGGATCAGCTAGTTGTAATTAAAAATTACAAAAGTGACCAAGGCCTTATTTAAAAGTAAACGACCGTTGTTCAAAATGTGAGCACCCACGGACTTCCAACAGCAGCTTCCAGACATCCAGCACTAGGCTTTACATTGAATTGGTGATGAAAATCCTTGTCTTAATTTTTTTTTTTTCCCCCTGAACAAGCAACAAGGCCTGGGGTTAGAGCTGATGGGAAAGACTGTAGCGCTTTCTCTTTCCCATTAAAATTTATTTTTCACGAAAGACTACAATACCAGCTAGTTTTCTTCAGAATTCAGGCTAAATGTCCTGAGATTTGTGCTGTCATTCTGGGAACACATCTGTAGTCTGAGAAAGACATGCAGTGATATCATGGTAGAGCTTTTCCTTGACTTAAGTCGGATTTTTCACCCTGGGTGTCTACACTGCTGAATTTAACAGAGTAGGTAAGTGCAAGAAAGGCTACCAGATCTAGAGATGTATCCATCTAGACCTTCATATACACATAAATATTGTGAGCTGTTGTCAAATGGTGGAGTAAGGTGGGAATTTTGTGAAGTTTTAAAGAAGTGCGCAGTGCTTTAGGGAAACATGTACAAATCCCAAGGCTTGTTCACTGGGCACCTGGGAGCGAGGTCTCACTCGGATGCTGGAGACCGGAGCGTGTGCTTTCCCCAGCATGTGTGAAATTCCAAAGAAAGCAGGTGTGCAGCAGCGCTCGTGTTTCCCAGAATAAGACTGTTTCAGAGGATGTTAAGGATACTCCGAGATGACCTACAGTGAGCTATGCGCTGCGCAATCTAAAGCCAAGGGCTTTATGTCAGGCTTAGAGATTTTGAATGGTAACACACTTTTCAAAGAGCCTCAAAGTAATTAGCCTTTCGCTCCAAGTTGACACCCTTACGCTTTTAATATCGGGAATAAGGAAAAAGACTGAGGCTTCTAACCTCAAATCCATAGCAGCTTAGGCACTTTCACCTCGCTGGTTTTGTTATGACAGCTCTTTGTTTGGCTGATAGTGAGTGGTGTTTTGAATAGAAGTGCTTTTGCTGCGTGCTTTGCTACTTTCCCGTAATAAGGGAGGACTTGGAGGTTATGCAGCAAGGTGCTAATTGACATTAACACTCAAGACAGGAAATGCTGACACAATTTAAAATTAACATCCTGTCAATATACTGCTGACCTGTGTTAAATGTGTGCTTTGTCAAACTTTCAGAATTAGATTTTAATACAGAAACAGTCTAATGCTGGGAGTATTGCTGGTCTTGAGAAAACTAAATTTAATACAGTGAGAAGTGACCCAACTGTTTTCCGTTTTAGCTTACCTTTTCTCAAAGAGGGAAAGTTAAATTTTGCCCCCAAAGGTCAGATATATATAAAGCAGTCTAAGAGAGCTAAAAATGATACTGTATTTGTTCGTGATCAATTACTAAAAGAAACTGTCCTTCAGTTGTTCTCCGTTTATTTTAAGAGTTGCCTTACCTATGGCAATGGTTCCTGGAAATGGATTTTACAAAAGAGTGTAGTAGATGTATGGCATCTTGCACCGAACCAGGCTATCCTGGTAACCTACCTACCTATAAATTAAAATGAAAAAAGTCTGATGGGGTAAAAAAAACCCATACAGGAACGGACCACAGAAGTGGCTCCCTTGCAAGTAGTTTATTCATTCTTTAGCAAAGCAGCTATGAGGATATTTTGACTTCCTAGTGACTCCTAGGAGACTTGGAGAAGGGGAAATGGTATCATGCCACTAGTTCTCTAAAAAAGTAGTAACCAGGGGATGGATTTATGGGTTGTCATTAAAAGGTACACAAGTAATCTTAAAGCACAGGGCAGCTCTGGGATGAGGCTGTCATTTTCCTTTTGTTTCTGGATGATGGCATGAACTGTGCCAACGTGAGGAGCTCTGGTGGTACTTGCAGAGTGAGTGGCCCACTCGCTGTTAGGTCGTTTTGAAGAAAGAAATGGTGCTGCTCACTGTCAAGCGAGCCAGAGCCTTCTCTTTGGAAAGGTGGAAGGCACGAGTCGGAATAACGCCGAATAAGAGAAACAGAGCATGCTTGGGTGTGGTCTGATCCGTGGAGGAGGCTGTTTGCTGAACATTAATCAGAGGTTGTCCCGGGCATTAGGAACAGCACGAAAAAAGGCACCATGCCAGGAAAAGGTGATGAAGAAAAAGGAAGCGATGGGAGAAGACGGGGCTGCGTGGAAGGAGCAGGAGGTGGAGCAAGACGGTTTGAAATGAGAGATGTCGGTAAGGGCAGACCTGTGCAGGCTCAGGGAGTGTGTGGAAATGTTTCAGGAAGGTGGTGCAAGCTACGTATCACTCCTGGCAAACTTTCTCTAAGAAAACAGTAAGTGGGTGGCCCGTTGCTATATGCGCTTCCCACTGACGGTTCCTGGGAACAGGCCAATATTGTGTGTTGCAGTTAAGGTTACAGTGAGACTGAAAAAATATTGGCTGTAGCCCTGGTTCTGCAAATTGTTTGCACAGGGCATCTCTTGCCGTTAATAACTGAGCGCTCTGAAAGGCAGCTGTTTCGGATCGTGTGAGTGCAAACTGGGGGAAGGTGCTTCCACAGGGAGACACTGCTCAACCGGAAAGTGATTCTTTAGAGTAGCTGCCGCGTTAGGTGGAAAATCTCTAAAGCAACAGCCACTGGGTGATCTTATCCTGTGCTACAAGGTACTAGTTGGGCTTGTAGGACGGCTGCTCTGAGCTGGGGAGGAAGAAAATGAAAATTGTAAATAGAACACACATTACAGACTTGGACCTTTGCTCTGAAATTGTTTGGCAAAGGACTCTCAGAGCAAAATAGTCACCATCAAACGGGCTGTGTTTTGCTCTGTTTCAGTCCCTTCCCGCAAAAAAAGAAAGGATTCCTATTTCCCATTTTTCTTGTGCAAAACCAGAGCAATTTCTTAGTAAGGAGCTCAACTATCATTGTCGCACTGTGCTCTTGGGGAGGAAAAAAAATTGCCTTCCACTACAAAATGTTTACATTGGCTGCCGAGCTTTCTCCTGATTTCCTCAGTTGGGAATGAATAATTAAGAAGTGAACTGAGAGGTGAAAAAGGCCTCTATGTGTTTAAGTCTAATGTCACAGCTTTCCAAGGACAAAGCTTTTAGTACATAGAAAGGTTTCTCTGTCAAGCAGATGAATGCAATAGCTAAGCAAGACGCCAAGAAGAGGAGTCAAACAAAGCAGAGAATTCCCAGTAGGAAGCTTTTAGTATGCACTTACGACAGGTATTGCATGAAATGGATGCAGAGCACACATATGTGGGACACACCGGCAACACACATAAGGTGTTAATAGTCTAAGCCGATGCCAAGGAAGAAAAAGAGCAGACAGGGTCAGCTACTGTTTCCTGAGCTAAATGTTCCTTTTCTTATGGTGGTCAGAGCCAGGGGTAGTTTTACAATGTGCAAAACATGCACTTGTAATTAAAATGAAACTCACACTGACACAGAAAGGGGATGGCGAATGTTGACCTCACATGCTGCATCTGTAGAGCATTTGGGGACATATTCTTTCAGCAAAAGTGACGCTGGCTTTTGATATTCTTTTCTCATAAAAGGTGAACGGGAATAAAGTTCTGTGTTAATTTGTATGCACTGCAGGAAGCCGTATCTCAGGAGAAGGCAGTGCTGATGCTACTTTAGAATAGAGAACTACCCGGGTATTTTTTTTTTTTAAATTTTCCATCCTTCTATTTAAAAATAGGGATGTTGCCATTGCTTTTAAACAGTGGGAATTAAAACAGTAAATGGGAGAAGGAAAAACCAGAAAGGTTTTACTTAATCTGTTCTGCTTGTTTTCTGCTGTCAGGCTTTTCAATACTATGTTCACATAGCTATTTAGGCAGGTAGGTTCCCAGTGTACCTTACTAACACATCTACCCAAGTTTGGCTTGTAAATCCCTTTGGAAATAAGACTTGGAATAGGAGCCATTTTGTCCATTTTCAGATGCGCTTTGTCTGATGTAGGTGGGCCTACAGGGAGAAAAGCATGGAATTCCTGTGTCAGGACCAGTGTGCCACCGACCCTCCTCGACGGTGGACGGACAGGCTTGGTATGAACGTGGAGGCTCAGATCCTCAGCTGTTGAGTTGTGGCTTGAGCTGTGCTTTTCTTCTTGCCTGGGGGAAAAAAATCTCTCCCCTGGTCTTTTGAATTTAAGATTCCCGGGGAGGATGGGAAAGTCTGCTCCCTGCTCCCAGCCCTCCTAGACTTTTTAATCTCCTGCACTAACCAAAGAATCAACAAGTATATCATCTTCCTCGCAGTGAGATAAGATCCTTTAAGAGGCAGAGCACTCTGCCTTCCAACAAACTCATGCATAATAGGTTAATTTAGAGCGTGCAGGTATCTGTGTGTGTTGGGCAAATGGAGAGCCGGGGGGATTCTTTTTATTCCTGCCATTCTCTTTGCGTTGGCTCGTGAGAGCGGGGTGAACGTATGACTTTACATTACGGAGCACCTCTCCATCACCCGGGCCTTTTGTCAATTCACCCAATGTGACAATTACAGCATTTCAGAGATGAGACTTTCTAATCCTATTACTCATTCATCAACCTGCGGATGATAGCAGAAGCCAGATCGAACAGTGCCAAAAGAGCAGTGAGGAGCCTTCTCCAGTGCTGTGAAACTAGGCTTAGCTCAGGCACAATAGGTGTGTAATTTAAGGTTTTGTTGAGCTGAAATCCAATCACATACTTGACTGGTAGATCACAGAAAGACACAGACAAAAAGAATGAGATAATTCTACCTCACACAAACACTTGAATCCGGCTTTGACTTAATAACAAGTGTGTGATCAACCTTACACCGTTTCTTTCTTTTTTTTCTTTTTTTTTATTTGAACCTAGAGATGGGATGGCACTGAAATACTTTACCTACTTGGATATCAGCCAATAATATTTAAAAAAAACCAAACAAAAACCACCAGAAGGAAGTGGAGGAACTTGCTTAGACAGATAAATGGAAAAAGTACAGATGCTCATTATATGAAAGATAATATGAAAATTTAACTTCTGAGCCTAGCTCAGTGCTACCTTGTCAGCATCTGGTACCTATTGCTTTCCCAAGGATGGAGAGGATCTAGCAGAAATATGAGGACAACAAAGCTAAAAAAGTTAAACCTTCACTATAGAAGGAAAAAGTATACTGTGAACCTTACTGTGCGCTCTGTCTTGCAACTGAAATACTCTTTTTACTGTGTCCTGTTTCTGACACATGCTGCAATTGCAAGAGGAATGGTAGGAGCTCTTGTGGGTAGGTGAAGTGGGTGGCAAGGTGCTGCAGCCGTGTGCCACTGCTCTAGGAGTGGTCTTTATAGATGAACAAAATAAAGTGTATGGCATGTGAGTTAAAAGCTTTGGTAGGAAAACTCTCCGCAATAGGAACATTCACATTTACGTCCATCACCATCATCAGTGCTGTTCTTCCATACAGTGTAGGAGTCCAGCTTCTCTGGCCAACTAGAAGTCCTTTGTCACGACCAAACTTCAAAAAAGGCATTTCCATAGTTTTGGTGTCCACCTCAAGCTTTTTCAACTAACAAGTTCAGTGCAATTAACAGTGCATGAAATTTGGTACTATATTGTAGGTGTCATGAGCTGGACACTCAGAAATACAGAGACCCCAAACTAGAGGGGAACTTAACATGAGTACAAACTCACTGCTAGGGAAAATGGCAAAGAGGTTTAATGACTCGGGTCTGGCAGAGGAGCAAATGCTCTAGTATAGTGGTTGAAAAAGTAGGATTTTTTTTTAATTTGCAGATTAAGAAATTCCTTCAAGCCACATGACTCCATGTAAGGCTCCAAATGCCTCAGATCCAGTTACGTGAGTGTTGGGTCACTAACATGCCACCAGCACGATGGCAGCCCGTGAACGTGGGCAGGGCATAACACGTGGAAGCCAGTTGTCAGAGCTACAGGTGACACTTGCAACTGTCCTTGTGCCAGAACAAAGGAGCTGAGCCCTGGTTCAGGGGCTGGGGAGAAAAAGTGAGAAGCTCAGAGAGATAAAAAGGAAGAGGAATCCTGGGGGCCAAAGAGTTAAAATGAAGTTTGAAGCCTGGCATTAGTCATAAGAGACCAAAATCCAGGCAATGTTTTGCTAAAGAAAAAGTAAATAAATTACCAATTTGCAGGATATTAGACTCAAAAGCATATAGGAACAACGTCAATGGAAGGCTTCTTTTTTTTTTTTTAAGTGAATTAGTGGGGGAAAATCCCACAACAATGAAACTCATATTCAAACATGACATACAGAGAGAGAGAGAGAGATTTTCAATGGTTCATAAGAATATGAGGAGATTGAGATATGTTCCAAACAGAAGGAGGAAAAAGGAAGATACCCACAACACAGTATAATCTGAGAAGCTCAGATGGAGTCTAATGTGGTTCCCAAACTGCAGAGATCTCATAAACACAGAGATTTCATTCAGCAATATAAACTCTGACATTTGACCAGCCAATTGCCTTGGGGGCATTAGCTAAAATAGCCTCAGCTTTAAAATTGAAATATGAACTTCTGAAGGCTTCGGTAGTTGCTTTGCGGTGACACTGAGGCAACCAATATGAATAGTGGCTGCTGGATATATCAGCATCCATAAGTTAGGAAGAGGCTGGTGATTTTGGCCATGTTTAGCTGCAGACACCCTCTCATCTGAAAACGTTCTTTCCCTCTGGTTTGCTTATGTAGGTAGCTCAGCTGTCTTTCACCAGCATGAAGACAGGTACAGTTTTCACCGCCCTTTCTGCCTGTCAAGAAGCCAAACAAGGTGGTGGTTAATGGTGCGTAGCAGAGTTAGTGCACCGGGGCGGCGGTGCTGCTCCTGGGATGTGGCATCCACCAGGGTGATCCCGGAGTCACTGCATCCTTCTGTGGCTCGGGCAGTGCCTCTGCAGGGTGGCACGGAGGTCGCTGTCATCTTCCATGTTCGGAGGAGGCGGCGTCCGGCGTTACCCCTCCCACCTGGCACGTGGGTTTTATAATTCCTTTTTCTAGTTGAATACAGTTTGGGTTCCTTTGTGCGGCGAGCCCCGGCCCGCCAGTGGCAACCCACTGCAGAGCAGACCCTGAGGGTGAGCGGCAGTTGCCAGAACAAATGCAATCGTCGGTGGTCTCTGGGGGCTGCAAGTGCTCTCTGTGGGAGCTGTTTGATGTGGCTGACCCCACACTGGATTGGGAGGAGGAGGAAACTGCCTTCAGCGCTATCTGTATAAGTCCATCTGCTAACGACCCGCGCCTGGTAAGGTGTAAACGTATGCACACTTCAGCACTTCGGCAAGTGTGCTCCCTTTACAGGCGTGCGTGCACACTGCTGCTGGGTTTTTAATAGCTATGCTCTTTTCATGATGTTATACAGCTCCAAAATCCTACCAGATTAACAGTGAGAAAATAAACGGGTCTTGTGGCTGCTGGCTTCTCGAGATCATGGAGGAACAAGACCGGTACTGGTTTTAGTTTGCTTTAGACTATGCAGGTGAGCGTCTGCTCATCTGCCTAAGCCCCTGACCCATCTGTCCTTTAGCTACCAAATCAACTGCCAGGACAGCTATGTGATTTTTCTGCTTTTGTCCAGTAGAATGAAGACAATGAGCTAAACTAGTTTCCAGATCATACTGTCTTCCTGACCACAAAGTCACTTACTTTGCGTGCTCCCGATACAAGGAGGCCATGAGGACCTGTTTGGTAATATTGTCAATATGGTCCCCTAAACTCCGTGGGCTCATTCTCTCCCCCCACCAGCTCTGTGTGTCACAGGTCTCTGCTGACTTCCGCTGGGACAGCACGCGGGGAGGAGGGTCAGCTCGGTAAGTCACCCATGTACTGCACATCTGTGCTGGGTGTCCGTGGCCAGATGTTGGTAGCAGGGGAGGCTGCAGGCGGGGGCTCTGGAGAAGAGACCACGGGCTGCCCCGTGCCAGACACAGCCAGAACCGTCTCTGCAACAGACCCCCCCGCAGGGCACAGCTGACCCCGTCGGTGAAGCTGGTGGCACCTCTCTGAAAACATATTTAAGAAGGTGTGGAATGCTGCGCTGGTGGAGCGAGGGGAAAAAAATGTGAGGAACAGCCTTGAGAGCGCCAAAGTCAGAGAAGAAGGAGGGGGAGGAGGTTCTCCAGGCACTGGAGCAGATACTTCCCCGCAGCCCACGGGGAGGACCACAGTGGAGCAGGTATTTCCCTGCGTCCCGTGAACGATGATGCCAGAGCAGATAATCCACAGTGCAACCTATGGGGGCCCCCATGTTTGGACATTCCCTGGAGGAACTGAAGCCTGTAGAGATCCTATGCAGGAGCAGGTTTTCCTGGCAGGAGCTGCAGCCCCCACGGAGACCCCACGCAGGAGCAGGTTTAGCCTGAAGTACTGCAGCCCATGAAGGATCCACACTGAAGCAGGGGAAAGGTGTAAGGAGGAAGGAGTAGCAGAGAGAAATTGTTAGGGACTGACTGCAGCGTCCTGTTCCCCATTCCCTGTGTGCTGCTCGGGTGAAGTAGAGGAGCTGGGGATGAAGGAGTGAAATTGAGCCTGGGAAAAAGGGGTGGCATGGGGGAAAAGTGTTTTAGTTTTTGTTTCTCATTGCCCAAATCTATTTTAATTGGCAATCAATTAAATTAATTTTCCCCCAGTCCAGCCCATGACAATAACTGGTAAGCGATCTCCCTGTCTTTACCTTGACCCGTGAGCTTTTCCATCTTATTTTCTCCTCCCGTGCTGTTGAGGAGGGGGAGCGAGAGAGCGGCTGAGTGGGCGTCTGGCCAGGGTCAACCCATCACAACAATACATGAATTTCAGTAGGAAGAGGGATCTGAAGTTGAGCTGTACAACTTTAACCAGGAAGCATAAATTGAATATTCTTGTGTCTACCCGCAGTGCGCAGAGTGTTTTGGCGCTCTCCAGACAGGAAGGTGGAGCACGTGTTATGATGCAAGAGGTCTGGTCCTTCCCTAACTTCTCAGATCTAGGCAGCCAGGACAGACACCGCTTCTTCCCCCTCGCCTCTCTTCCACCCTCCCTTTGCCCTGCCCTCTCTGGCCCTTCGCAAACCGGTGTGAGCGGTGGCAGACCCAGCCGCCTCGCGAAAATCCTGCTCTCTGCCGTAGCCTTTGAAAGGTCAGCCACGGTGGGCCAGTGGTGGATGGTTTTGCACGACTCCTTTCTTTTTGTCTTCATACCTTTTCCCTCAGTTCCTTGTCAAACTCTAAGAAAAGCTCTTCAGGGCCACAGAACCGGGGGCAGGTTTGGCCTCAAAGAAATTTAAGTACCATGTTTCTGTCTCTGTAGATCCCAGATCGTTGCTGTCTGTTGCTGTAAAGTGTCAGGCTCTGGATGGGTTGGTAACTAACAGCAGCAACACTTAACAAAGTTGAGTGAGGATGATGTTTAAGCATTTCTCATCCTAAGGAGCTACCATGGCAGCTGTGGAAGGCTCCTACGGTCTGGGTGTGCTCTCAATAACCTCTCTCACTATGGTTCACATTAAAAATTTTGATTATCTGTCAGACTGCTGCTCCCCTTCTCTTGAGCTATCAGAGTTGCAACACTCTGTAGAAGTCATTTACTTGCCAGCGGTACCGTTAGCCCTTTGTGAACAATTAAGCTGAGGTCGGAGGTTGTAATATATCAAATTTGCGGACCGTATTAAATTTTAGTTTTACTGAAAGGAACTTTTTGTCTCTTTTATCAGGAGGAAAATTAAGCTGTGAACTGGAATTCCATCAGCCTGTCTACTGTGAAGCCCTGTGGCTTTAGCAAAGGGGCAGCAGTGGTCAGAAATGACACTCAAAAGGTAAATTTATTTCTTTTTTATTAAAAAGGATAAGTTATGACCTGTACAGTATATCTTAAAGAAGGAGGGAAGTTAACACGCTACCCTGTATTTTCCCATTTCTTTTAAAAAGCCTGATCTTGCAATGTGCAGAGTTGGGGATGGGAGGGAAGGGGGTGCTGAGCGCCCGCTGGAGTTGCAGGGTACGGATGCACCCAGCCTCCCTGCCTGCCCCGCTGGCAGCAGCCTCTCTTGCTGGTTGTTAGATGAAACGTTGGAGGTTCTCTCATGCTCTGGAAAGGGCGTGGAAGCATGAGACAAATATTCCTGCCTAATTAGAAATGGATGAGGGGTTCGGGATGGGGTTTTGAAAAGGATTTTCTGTTCGATTCTGGAGTTGAAAGTTTTGTGAGGTTTTTAAAACCGTTGAAAACACATCTTCGGTGTGGGCCCTCTTCTCGCACCAAACCCACTTGGAGTTTTGCCATTCTGGATCCCTTTCAAAAGTTCTGTCCAAATTTACTGTCGTTGTGAAATTTTTGCCATTCCAAAGAATTGTTATTTATTTAACAACTGGAAATCATTTTACGATAAAACCAAACTAGAGTGAAACCCTTTGTCATTCCCTGGTTTCCAGGGAGCAGATGTTTTGTGATCTCAACACCAAGTTGGAAATTCCCGGAGCTGTTGGATATCCGGTGTGCACCCAGCCAGGCTGGGGCTGCCTTTCACCTCTTCGGGGCTGTATTCTGTTGTTGAGGGCGAGGGTTGGCTTTTGGACCTGAGCGTGCGAGTATGTGCTTGTTCTCTTCACGTGGGTCTAAGATAGCCCTTTCGGTCTTGCACATCCATCAAAATCTATGTGCGAGCCTCAGTATCTGGCATGATCTTGTCACTGTTTTCGCAACCTGCTCTGTTTGCATGCAGCTGGCCAGCTGTGATTTACACATGGATATACTTGATTTTGTGTGCAGTGACTGATGATATCAAATTAGACCTCAACGACCCAGTGACCGTTTCATTTTTCTGTAAGATTCAAGGTTTTCCCTGCTATATTTGGTGTGGATTTCTCCTCCTCTCTTTGCCGCGCAGTGTGATGTTCCACTCATCCATATCTCCTGTGTTTCCACCCTAAAGAAGGCGGAATTTCAACAGCAAGAAAAGGGATTCTATTGTGCTCTGTATAATTTGAAAAACACCCTGTGGGATGAATTGTGCAATTTTAATATTCATTATCTCAAATGTAGACAATAGAGTAAACCGTAGTAGGAAAGACTGCTTAGCAGATCACTGAAGATAGTTTTTGGACTTGGCACATTACTTGGTGATAAGCGAATAAAACAGTTTCTCAAGACCTGAATCTTTGGTATTCAAAAATGCAGTGTAATGGCTGTGTGGGAACCAGCCTCCAGTAAACACATACACGGGAGCTCACGAGCCATGCGCAGACGGAAATGACTTGCTTTGTAAGTCTTCGGCCTCGCTGGTTAGCAGCTGAGGCCAAGAGATTTCTGTTGCTCCCTCCAACTCTGAAAGAAAGACTGGTTCGGAAGGGAGAGGGGAAGGGGAGCATGCAATCAGTCCATAAAGTGAATGGTAATGTTTTAATTACCATTCTATTGTTATTCTTCCTATTTGGCTGTTTGGGATCGTGTAGTTTGCATATTCATTCCTCTAATTCTCGCAGAGGTTTTGTTGTTGGTTATTTCGTTTGGCAAAAGTTTGACTCCAAAGAGAGGGCAAACTTGTCATTAACAGGCTTATAAGGGAAAGGAAAAAAGGCTGTTTTCCCTGTATTCGAAGATTTCTGCAGGGTAAGGATACAAGGTGGGTATAATTTTGTGGAAATAGATATACAAAGATTCTTTTGTAGACAAGTGCAAGTGAAATTATGTGTGGCAGCACAATTTGGGAGTTTTTAGCCAACCAAAAAACTCCTCTAGCCATCACTCAATGCAATAGAAGTGAGCTGATAACTTTTATAAAGCCTGCAGTACTCGCCAGTTCCCTTTTTCAAGTGAAGCTTTCCAGGGTATTCATTCTGTTAAAAACTTCAGTGAAATACAGTGCTACGTACTGGGTTAATTCATTTCCCACAGAAGGCATGTATTCACAATATTTTTTGTTTGCTTCTTTTTAGCAGACAACATGTAATTCATAGCAGACTTCCAGCTCCCGTGAAAGAGAGAAGGTGCTTTTGCATCACACAATTTTTGCATCTAAGGAAGTAAGTTGATCTCCTTGTAGAAACACTATCACAACTACAACCTTCTGGACTAGTTCTTTACGTCCTCCTGTCAAGCGTTATTCTCATTACATGGACACTTCTCAAGGTTTTGTGTCAGTACGGATTAGACTCATAAGAGCGCGCTGAGTCAGTGCGCAAAGCGGCAGTGTCTTCCGTTTCCACGGCTGCTTTGAGAGGAAATGGGATTCTGCTTCTTGCTGTGAGGTCAGGACAGCGTTAGAGGTCTTTCTCCAAGCCTAGGCCAACCTCAGGTATTCTTGGGAGGTGCATGTCTACTGGAGCGGACTGGGGTAGCACATGAGCATAGACCAGGGCTTGGAAAATGGGGGTAAGGTTGGTTTGAGGAACATTTTCTTTCATTGTAGCGTGATAAAGCCGTAACAGTCAATTCCAGCAGCAGCGCTCTGATGCCTTCTCAAAATTACAGTGTTCTGTGCACCTACTACACACGATCAGGGAGCGGGGGGAGTCCACTGCAGGCTCCGCTCATGTAAGCTGTCTCCAGCTGTCACTAGAGATACTGAAAAGCAAGTCACCATCACAGGTATTTCCTGCTGCCGTCAGATGATGTGTAGTGACTAAAAGGGTTGCCAAGGATGGGAAAAGAACAGGCTGCAACAGCCAATATCTAATAAGTGCATCCTGAGATTTTTCAGAGTAATTTCCATATTTATACATACTATATTTTAATATGGCTGTGCTTGCCCATTTACGGTTTTTCCTAGCCTATGCTGTCTCCAGGCCTGAGAACTTTGTCTTTCCATTGTGTTCTGTCTCACAGACATAGTATAATGACAAACCAATTCCCCGTGCTTCCTAGTTAATGAATAGTGTCTTATTTTTTTCAGGCAGGAGCATTAAAGAAAGCCTAGCTTTCAGCTATTAAAAATACTCAGTGATACTTATGACAGATTTTCCACTTCTTCTTTCCTGCTGCACGTAATCTTCGAGATCATTAAAGGGAAATTCTGAGATTTTCCATGCTCAGTGCTAATGTAGCACTTGTTTCATAATGAAGCTTGAAATGGTGGGGTTTTGCTCTGCACACGATTAATGCTCAAGTCCACATCCTTATCTGATAGAAAACACCAAGAGCTCCACTGAAGTAAATGAAGTTAGGATAATTTGCATCGGTTGAGGATGTGGCCCTAGATCTGGTTGACATTATCATGCCTGCTAGAGTGTAGAGACCAGCTGGGGTGCTGTTGTTTCATTCCTGTGCAGGGTAGGAAGGGCCTCCGTGGGGGAGAATGAAAGTGGAGAATGGCCGTTGCTAGCACAAGTTAGGAACGTGCTGTTTGAAGTGTAAGAAGATTGAAAGAAAAAGGAGAACTCACCATAATGTAGGGAGATACAATGGAAAGGACGTGAACTTGGGGAGGTTGCGCCGCTTCATGTTACTCTAGAGGGATTAGCGCTCGGAACAGTTCCTCCAGCCCATGTCTCTGATCAGGGATGGGAAACTGCTCCCATGCCCTGGGGTTTCCAGGTCAAACTAAACTGCTTAGGGGCTGTACCTCAAAGCCCTGTGGAGGCTCTAACTACTGCTGTGCAAAATGCCCTGTTTCTCAGGTGGAGCTGGCAGGAACCAGTTCTTCAGCAGCTGCATTGGCTTTTATTTGCATTTGGATGAAAACCAAGAGGTTGCTTTTTTCTCTCTCTGACTTTGAATATAGCTATCTCTCCTCCTTTAAGCTGCCCTACTTCTTCAACCTTGATGCTTGTTTGCAGCGCTGTAGCTACCTTGTACTGGGCTTTTGCATCAGAACGCTTGTGCCGTAATATTCTCCACCGGAGGAGAATATGCCTTGCTAGAGGCTCTGTCTCCTCTCCAGCCCCAAGGAGAATGAATGTATCTTGTCTTTGTGGCACAATGGAAGCTTCTGGGATTGTCGTTCTGTCCGGCATAGTTGAAACAGCTGTAAAATACGGTATGCATTTTTACTGGGTTGCAACTGTGTTCCTTGAGCTGAAGGAAGAGAGCCTCTGCAGCAAAGGGAACAATGCTTTTACTCAACTTCCCCCCTCCCCCCCAATAAATTTTTGCAGTAGCTTTTCATTACTAGTCTTCAATAAAATAAAACCTTACAAATACTCGATCTGGCTGCTGTTAAAATAAGACCAGAATTCCTGTCGAATTGAATGAGGTCAGACTGGGGCTTCAAGTGAAGGTCAATACAATTTTTAGATCCTTCTCACTGCTCCTTGGCCGATCCAACGGTTGCACATAAGAAAGTTGGCCAGCTGTTGGATGGCGATTCAAGAAGGTTGGGTACGCCTCAAAATCCATCGCTCCAGCTGTCTCAGGCTGTTCTGGTGAGCCAGAGGTTTGTACTCTTCAGCCCAGGGACAGGGAATTACAAATGTGTGCTGAAATAGAAGCCAGAGTTCAGGGTGAGGACACAGTAGAACAAAGCCCATTGGTATGGGAGAATTACAATAAATGGCATGAACAAAGCACGATCATTTCTAATTCTTGCCAAATGTGACTTGTGATTGTCACTTTTCTTGGGAATACGACCTTGCTACCAAAAAAAAAAAAAAAAAAAGAGAGAAGCTGGTGATCTCTTTGGAATTAAAGGTTTAGGGTATGACATGGGGAATTAGACATGGGCCTCCCGTTAGCAAGAATGTTGACCTCCGTGCACAGTTCTGAAAATAAGCCCTATCGCCAACTCGGTGGTTTTTTTTCGTTCTAGTGCTGAAGAACGGGCGTAGATGTCGCTGAGGAGGATTCAGGATACATCTCACGATTGGAAACTCGTGATGTCGTTCTCAAATGCGGTTGTAAAACTGAGTGATGACATGTAGGTGTCCGCACCCAAAATGTTTACAAATCAAACTGTGTGGGTGCTTAGTTTTTATAGTGGCAATAAAATATTGCGTAATGTTTCCTGGTAAATTTTTAGGCCTCAGTAATTTTTGTTAAAAAGAAGGGGCAAACAAGGAAGCTATAGCAGAGTCGAGAGTATAATTCACAAGCCCTGTTTTTCCCCATGGACTTACAGTCAAAAGGCTGGTCTGTAACATTCAGGCCCCTTCATCAATCTTTATCGTAAGCACGTGCCTTTGGCGAGTAGCTCCAAAGTCTGGGCAAGTGATGATGACACTGTGAAGTCAACAGGAGCGTAAGGTGGCAGCAGGACGTGATGTGCAGAACACGAAACTGGGACTCGCAAGTCCCACTGCAGCGCCGGCTGTGATTTGGATTCGCTCAGCCTCAGTTTCCTCCTGCGGAAACAGCCATGATCTCTTTTGGTGAAGTTCTTTGAGGCCTGCAGAAGAGAAATGCTGGAAAAAGGCTGGCTGGCTGTTATGCATATCTCGAAAACAAAGCTTAATGCTTCAGCGCTTTGCTGGGCTGGGGTGAATGTGCTTAGCACTTTGTGTGATCAAGCTGTAGATTACATAGGCAGCGGTTTGTAATAAGAGCCTTATCAGGAACAAAAACCCTTCTGTCATTATCAGACAAGCAACAATCGTATTTTAAAATGGTTGCCAAATGTGTTTATTTGAAGATGGTTGTTTCTAGCATGGCTCAAACCATTGTGTGGCAAGTGTTCAATTGCTTCCTGCTAAAGCCAACATTTATAGCTTGGAAAACTCTGTTAGATAAATGTCAGTTTCTGCCATAATTTGTGGAATCAATACAAACTGAGTCAAAGAATCACAAACAGTAATGTGAAAATAAAATGATCTGTGTTATGGTTTTTAAGTAAATGATGATAAACTAATAAATGCCATTAGCTGCTGCCATTACTTTGTTGAATTTAGCTGATGTTACTGTGTTGACTTTAAAAGCTATCAGCTTAACTATATAAATCCATTTGACATGTCTTTATTCAGATAAAACTTTAATACTGCAAGTGTAGCAAATTAGATGCAAATGCTCTTTTTATTTTAAGTATATTTAAAGCTGCCTTTTCAATGCAAATTTTACAGGAAATCTCAACAAGCTAGGACAGACATCTTAGCTGTCAGCGTGCAGCACTTTCATTTCGGTCTCAGGCATGGGAGCTGCGTTTTGTCCCTGCAGACTGAGATAATTAAAACTACAGAGAGATGGTTTTAAATATACATGATACACAGTTACTTAAATTGTGGGATAATGCATAAATGCAGCCCTTAACATTTTTGATAGCGCAACACTGACCAGATAATGTAGCAGAGTGGACTGTAGAGGAAAAACAATAATTGTGTAAACAGTTTAATATTCGTTGGTTGGTTTTGTTGGGTTTCTTTTTTCACTTTTCACCTGAATTATTCACTTTTCACCTGAATTGTTGTGAAGGCATAGAAATACCAGTTCAAAAGCTGGGCTGTGAATGCCCTCATTAACAAGATACTGATACCATTAACTTTTTTCTCCCCCCCCCCCCTTTTTTTTTTTAAATTATGCTTTAACTTCTTTGTTTTTGAGCAGTCCATAACCTCCTTGGAATACATATCTATTTCAGCTTTCATTTGCTGAACCCCCTGAATGAGTTTATCCAAACAATGTGAATTTACTCAGATCTTTTTAAAATCCCACATCTCTTGTGGTTGATAAAGCTGACTTTAGCTAAGAAGAGTTGGATCAGGGTGATTTAAATTTCACAGTGAAAATGATAAGGGCTTTACTAGAAATAATAAGCACATTCAAATACTGTCATGGGCAAACAGTTGAATGTGCAGTGAGAAATTTGGCAAGGCTGGTCTTTTTCAGTGTTGATTTAATGAAGTAATAGATAGTAAAATAGGAAAAAAAAAAATAGACTTGCATTCAGAGGTAAACTTATGTTAATTCCATATCGGTAGTCTTATAGAGCTTTATTCATTAAAAAGCAGCATTAATGCTCTAATAACTTTTAAAATGTCACGCTGTTTAAAGACAACAAAACCTCCCAAACCAACCCAGGAGCTCGGGGAGAGGCGGGTGAGTTTGGGCAGCTCCGGGCAGGCTCAGGGATACCCCGCTGCTGTCGGCAGCCGCGTCTCCCTTTGCTGAGCCCGGGGAGAACTTGTCTTTCAGGGAAAGGAGGAAAAAAAAAAAATCCCCAAAAAACCCACTTAGGTTCCAGGGAAAACAATAATGGCCCAGGGTTTAAAATTGGGGTTTGACCGTTTGCTTGTCCATTTAGGCAAGAGCGAGCCTCAGCTTTCTCACTCAGCTGGGGTGGGGAATGTGCACAGCCCCAGTTCCAAAGGAAGGCTCGGCGGGAGCGGCTTCGTTTGCAGGATCCAGAGGTTCAACTCCATGAATCCAGCTGCAGGGCAGCAGGATTGGGGCAGGCGGCCAGGGCTTCCCGGGCACTTCGGCTCCTTCACAGCCCGCGGTTCCGGGGCTCGTGTACCGCAGGGACCGCTGCCAGAAGTGGCTGGGTCTGGGCAGTCAGGCATCTGGGGGGGGGAATTAAACAAAAAAATAAAAATCTGCTGTGTGTGGCACTTTCAGGAAAGGGCGAGAGAGGAGAAAAGGGAAGAAACATCACCGCGTTGCCAAAGGGCTGAGGTTAAGAATCCCTCTGTGCAATTTAACAGTTTTTAATTCCTACATTTTAATGCCTCGCAGGCCATTGTGTCAGTCGACTTTAGCTCCTTCCAGGAGCCATCTCACTGCTGCCAAGTGGATTAGCTCTCCGAGGGGCTGCCGGCTCCCTCCTTCCCTCCCTCCCGGCCATGGCATCCCTCCCTCCTCCCTACCTGCTGCCCTCCCAGCCGGGCATCGCTCCCCCAAATTTGGGCTTCCCAACTGTCCGCAGCGAACGCTGCAGCGGCTGATGCCACCGCCTGACAGGCTCTAAGTGGGATAAGCTTTGTTTTTCACAGGTGCCCCTATGATCTTTCTTTTTTTCTCTCTTTCTCCTTTTTTTTTTCCCTTAAGGAAGGCGGTGAAACCCTAATAGAAGGCTTCCTGCCATCAGCGCAGGGGAGAAGCGGTCATTAGCAGACAGGGAGAGATCAATATTCCTGCCCAAGCGTCCTGCTTGCAGTTCCAGTCAGTAATTATATAGCTGTTATAAATCCATGAATATCGTGTAAAAGGAAAAACTAATCTCTTCAAAACAGCTTCTTTCCATAGTTAATAACCAGAGAACTACAACTGACTTTGTCACTGACAACTTCTTTGTGTTTGGTAAACAGGTTTTGTAGGAATAAAATGATTCTAGGGTCAAACACACACCCCCCCCCCCCCCCCAAATTAGGAGCTAATATTCCCCCATCCACCATCACACACATATTTCCTGCATTTGGCTCATTACCGGACAAGTATGTCCTTTAAGACCCAGAGATTAATGAGGCATTTTACGAGACTAATACATTTTAAATTTTAACACTGGAGTTAGCATCTATAATTGTACAATTATACGTTCGTTTAGATTTTTTTAAAGATAACTAATCACAGGTGACTAGAACTGTGTGAAGAGGCAGAATTTATGTTTCTCCTGCTGCAGGAGTACTAAATCACGCAGGAATTGAAATTGTTTTCCTTATGACGGATAGCTCAGGCAAGATTAGTCAGTCACTGTTTCAGATATAATGCTTTTTTTATTACGCGTGCTTTATGTGGGACTATTATATTTGTAACGTATATTTCTGCGTACAGCAAATTATCTATTGTGTAATGCAAGGACCAAGAAAGAATATCATTAGTTCTTGCTCTCCCGCAGTTTTGAGCAGCTGGTGAAATATATACCAATCATCCAACAGCTAGCTTCATGTTAACATGTATAACAAAGCCCGAACGACTCCTGTTTGACAGAACTTTGCCGTGTAGTAATAAATAAGGCTGAATTATTGATGGTGATAACTGCTAATATTATTATGACCTCAATTAAGTGCTTTTTTCAGACACATTAGCAACAAAAGGTCTTCTCTTTGCTCATTGCTGGTTTTTTTTCAAGTTCCACTTTACATTAAAATCGAATTGATCAAACCTATTTGCCATTTCGCTGTGAGTGGATAACCATAATGGGTAATCTATCAGCGTGGTGCTCCCCTTAAAGCTATTAACACCTTTTGTTGTTTTACTCCAGTTTCCAAACGTGCTGAGAGGTTCAAAAAGGCAACTCCTCCAATCTGTTAGGATTGCGCAGAGCTGTGACTTGTGGCACTCTTTTAATTACCATACTTTTTTTAACTCTCCGGTTAAACGCTGATATTTCTGACACTAAGTAAGTCTTTATTTACTTATGAAGCTGTGAGACAGCTAAATTAAAGCTGATTAGCAAGATGGCAGCTCTGCTGCTTGCGGCTGAGGTGAGTTTAGCTCCAGCGTGGCATCTCCCCACCGCTCGCTGCTTGACTCTTCCTCGCTGGGGCTGAGATCACTCAGCAGCAAGGCAAATAAAGGCAGCTTAGAGTTTTTTTTTGCCCTTTGGCAAATTGGCAAATTGTGTTCTGCGCTACAAGGATATGTGTGTACAGCGCGCAGAGCCGGCTGTTTGTTTGGGAGAGTGCTTTTCTAAAAGGCGGAGGGAGAGAATTTCTAGGGACGGGCTGTGTGGTGTGCACGCTTGGGGAGTTGTGGGATTACACTCATTAAAAAGTGAAGAGCTAATGAAATAATCAGAGGAAGACTGAATAAACTGGAGAATACAAATATGGACTGGCTGTTGCGGGAAGGTTGTCTCTCTTTTTGCTTGAAGATTTCTGCCCTTCTGGAACCATTCCTCAGGTTTGAGCGTCTGGATTTTGGAGATTTGCCTTATTAAGACTCATGTGGGGCTGAATGACAAAAGGATAGAGGGAATTCCTCGTTCACCTGCTCACGTCCAGCCTAGGCTGAGAGCCCTGTTTGTATAATGCTGATGCAACGGCCAAGGGAGTAGGTGGTGCCTGTGTTCACCAGCACAAAGCCCTGGTGATATTCTTGGTGACAATCTCAACAGAAAAGCTTGGACAAAATGAGCAGGGAAGTCCTTTACTCCCTCATGTGTTCCTTCTTTTTTTTTTTTTTTTTGTTTGGGTCTTTTTGGTTTGTGGGGTTTTTTTGGGGGGGAGGGGAGGGTTTGGTGTTTTTTTTTAGGTGGTGGTGCTGTGGTTTGTTGTTTTGTTTTTAATTCTCTCTGTTCATTTGCACTGCTAATAGCACTGGGGAGAGCATCCTCACGGAGGAGGAGAAGCCCAGCTGGAGCCTTGCCCCCTCCATGGCTTGCGCTGGGGGAGGCAGCTCCTATTCCGCTGTGGAGCCGGGAGAAGTGGAAGCACTTGGGCAGGAAGCGTGGTGTGGGGTTTGCACAGCGCATGTAGCTGTGGGGAGAGAGCACAGTTCATTTTCCTTAACCAGAAAGGGGAAGATCTCTGCCTCGCAGTCGAAACGCAGCCTCCGGACCGTGCAAGCCTGTTGCCTGTGTCATCCCATGTGAGAATGAGAGTCTCATCGCTGTACTTGAAGTTTATTCATAGTTATTCTTACATCAAAGTCTTTTAATTGCAGAGTGCCATGAGAGAAGACAGGGATCCCAGTTCATTGCTGGCAGGAGAGTCAGTGCCACTGGTTCAAACCAGGTTACACCTTTTGTGACGTTAATGCCAGCAGTGGTTTGGGCCCTTTTGCTTCTACTTATATAGTGAGTCAAAAGAAGGGTGAAAGGAAGAAATATTTGTGTTGGCTTCAAAACCAGATTGAAGATAAATTGCTGTTAAGCTCCACTTCTGTCTAGCTGTTGATACATGTAATATGGCAAATTAATTAAAAGCTTAGACTCACAATATATAGGGATTTCAATTGTTTTAAAGGGGTGGTTAGTCTTTCAGCAACTAGAGGATACACATGACTGAGTTATTCCAGTAGATCAGTGCTTCCAGAACCGTATGTTTAAAGTCGTTCACCACACTTCCAGTTTCTTCATGTCAATCACCTTTTGTGCATTTTTGCCTTGCGTTGAACAAACCAGAAATGTCCTTTGCCCATTTTATGAGTGTCCTACAAACCAGAGTATGAAGTGGGTCGATGACAGCTCATCCATCTCACTGTTTTTGAAAGGGATTCTCCTACTGGACATCATGCAGAGAAGCCTTTTTTGAAGCCCACCCACCTAGTACTAGTCTCCCTTCAGGAGAGGTTGCATTTCCTAAGGCATTTCTTGGAGGGGTAAAGGTGCATCATCAAACAGCACGTTTCTGAAATGTTGACTTTACTGATGCTGTTGTCTTAATATAGGCTGTTGCTCGTATGTCAGCTGGAAACAAAAATCAATAAGCAATGAGAATGGGAGTAAAGGGAAAAGCAAGAGACAAAACGATGAACAAGAATTCCGTGTCTCCCCTCATACACTTGATTCAGGCGGTGTGTGGTTTTTACCATTTCACAGGATCTGCAGATAATCCCCACAGCCTCCTGCTCCCGTGAATGGGGACTCTTCCCGTTTTGTGAAGGAGGAAACTAAGGCACAGTGGTCACGGCAGTAACTGCTCCGACTCCCTCAGCTTTGGCTCCAGAAAGTTGAAGCAACTTGCTGGAGGGCGGCCAGAGTCTTGGTAAATATTCATACCTACCAAGTCCTAGTTCCCAAATTGTCTGTACCCAGGCTGCCCAGATCCATGTGTTTGTGGCTGCGTGACGTGCGTATTCAGTCAGCAATTTTAAAGAAGGGAGACGTGTCGCTATTTAAAAAATAGAATACCGGTGTTTAGCAAACTCTTCATGCTTGTCTGATTGAGTTCCTGGAGCTGATGCTTCCACCTCCATCCCTGTCTTGGCATGTGGGGTCGGTGGTGGGCAGCATCCTGCGGTCCTTTGCCGCAGAAGCCGGGTGGCGTTGCGGTGGCTTTGCGGTGGCAGTGCGGTGACCGCAGGCTGCCCGCACCCAGCACTGCCCAGTGGGTGGCTCGTGCCTTTGAGGGGGTGTCGGGGAGGAAGCGGGGGGTTTCGATGACCGACAGCCCAAAGCAGAGTGATGAGGGACAGACAGGGGACAGCATTAATGAAAGCACCGAAGCAGCCACATTGGTGATTGAGTACTCAGTCTTGTAGTCCCTTCTGCTGTGTTTACTGCTCCTTAATGTGGCATTGTTTACTCACAATTAACTCTTTGCCATTAATTTAACTCTCAGACGCTGAATTGGTCACGCAGACCCAAGGCCAGAGCGGGGGCAGATGTGCTCTGCACACTTGTTTAAGCAAGACCCTCGTTAGGCAGCGGCGCCGTACGGCGCTCCCAGGCCACGGTGGCTGCCCCTCTGCCCCGGGACTGGGACCACTCTGTCCTTCTCCTGCTCCCCAGCCAGCTGCTGGTGTGGAGCTGCAGCAGGGGAAGCGTTGATTCTTGTCAGCCTGAATTTCACACCGGAGATAACCGAGTGTTTGAAACCCAGGCGCTGCTTGGAGGAGATAAACTTCCTCCCCCTCCCTCCCCATTAATTAAAACGCATCTGTAAATTTAAACGGAGATGGTGGCTATAATAAGTTTTGAACCGGTGACAAATGTCAGCAGCAAAAGGCCCAAGATAAGACCGTGTCAGATCCGTATGCGATGGTACGTGTTACACCATGGGGCTTCACGGTTAGTGCTTGTGGTTGACACCAGATAGTTTAAGTAAGCCCTAACGAGATTCTGGCGGAACGGAGAGCGCCCTGTTAGAAGACACAGTGGTTTTTGCCTGTCTCATAATAAAGCTGGGGGCTTCAAGTGGTTTTGAATACTTGGTATTTCCCTAAAATTCTCTTTCAATTAAATTGCCTAAAAGAAAGGACTTCAACGTACGCGGTGTGTGTATTGATCTGTCCAATATATCTATTCCAAAACTGACAACTGAAGTGATGGCTACCTATAGAATAAATATAGATTTCTTTAAAAACGTTGTCCTTTTCCCTCAGCTCTTTGCTAGTTCTATCAGGGCCACTGTAGGCAATTATTTGGAGTATCCAACCTATTCTGTAAGATGTATAATTATTTCTAGTCGATTGTGTGGATGTGTTTTATGTTAAACAAAAGTCAAGTAACAAAAAATGGAAGAGAATTATGGCAGCGGGATTTCTTTCCTTACTGGAGCATATGTATACATCAGAAACCACGGGAAGTGCTTGGTCTTGTTTCAGTGAATTGCATTGTAGCCTTCTCTTCTCCTTCTCCTCATCAAGGTGTGAAGTATGTTAGCCGGGTCCAGATGTGGTAACTGGATTGCAGCTGGGAGGTTCCGCATGGGAACTGCGTCAGGCCCAGCTACCCTGGTAGCTCGAATGCTGCAATATTATCTCTGTGCAAGAGGCAGCGACGTGCCTGCTTGGGAAGGTTTCTGAGAAGTTTCTTCTCAGAAAAAAACCCCACGTATCTTTCCTTCTTCCTTTATCCCCTCCTACTGAACTTGCCATAAATGTGTTTGTCATGAAAGTGGATTTTGTGTCTTTTTTCATGAGAAGGACCATCTCATTCAGATAACCTGCTGAGGATTCATAGGCTTTTGGACACTCCTGACTAGTTCTTTACTTAAAGCGGTGACTAAAAAGGGCAGGTCTGCTGATCCCCTTTTGGATCCCTGGGCCATCTATTCTGACGTTGCAGAGACATGGTTTAATTTGAATTACTGAGTATTCATTTACCAAGACAGGAACTCAGTCTCCAATTCCGGCTTGCGTTTCCATGATCAGGTCTTTAGGACTTACCCAGTTGGTTATTAGGCATCAAGTCTTGGGGGTTTTTTCATAATAATTCTGTACATGTGACTATAGTAGCCAGTCAAGAGAGTAGATCAGTGTGTCCTTTCTGATGGGTTCAGGGTGCAGTCTGCTTTTGTGAAGCATCATTAGAAAAGATGGCCAAAAAAAAAGGGTTTTTTTAAAATAATATAGGTTTAGAATTTCCAAATTCCCCTCGAGATTGGTGATGTTCAGTGGCCATTCATAATAATTTTAATTTATCTATTTTACATTTTTTCCTATATTAGATTAGCACCTGTTACATACTAATTATCTAAAATGTTTTTACATTATTAGATATTATTTTCAACTCAAAACAGTGATAAGGTCATTATTTCAATTATTTAAAATACAGCTGCATGAGTGATTCAAAGTGAAAAATTTACTTGATCAACTTGCCTTCCTTTGGTAATTGCAGTATATCTGCAACTGTGTTCAAATTCCTTTAAATTTATTACTAGACAAATACATTGTGCATGTTTTTCTCACTGAATCGATCGTAATTTTGAAACTTTGATCTGGAATATAGGTTGCTTATTTCTCACCGTCCAAATAAATCAGAAGATACCGTGCCTGTTCTTATAAGGTGCGTCTTAGAAGTACTGTGCAAATTTAAAATCTGGTTCCAGTAAGTGGTTGTGTTGTACTGATTTGCCTTTTAAATTCACCTTCTGTGAAAAACAGTGAAATCAAACCATTTGAATGTGTTTAGGAAATAAACACAAGAGTCGTAAAATGACAGAAGTGATTCTATTTAAACATTTCAAATCAAAATTAATACCATTTTATTTATTTTTACACTTGCCTTTAAGTGGTTTCAGTTTAAAAAAAAGTGTAAAGATCGCAGGGAAGCTGCAAGGCGCTTACCTTGCTGTCCCGGCACTGCGGGGCGCATGTTACTGATGCGGCACCGGTTGTTTTTCCGTTCGCTTTCCAAGACATGGGAAGAGGTGCAGCGCAGTTGCCTTGTACACTTGCATTAACTCAATAAACCCCAGCTGGTGGTTTAAAAAAAGCGATGCGTTCACTAATTTTCATTTGTGTGTGGCTCCTGAAATGCTCGTTGGCCTATTGCAGGTCCTTAAGAGCCGTGTATTTGAAAATACATTCTCTCTCTTCCCAAGGCTGTTCCCAGAAGCTCTGCTGAAATTGCAGGTAGAATCATAGAATCACTTGGGTTGGAAGAGACCTTCAAGATCATCGAGTCCAACCGTAAACCTATGCCAAACTTACAGACCTCCTGCCCATCAATTCCCAGCTCTTGCCATCACCCTCAACCACTTGGTTTCATCTTGGTGATGAGCTCGCGATGGGTTATCTACATGACGCGGTACCCGCACGGGCTGAGCACGCTGCGAACCTGCCCTGGGGTTTTGGCACTACTTACGTACCGCCAGCGCAATGGTATTTGGCCGCTTTTTTTAAAGACTATCTGCATGATTTAGCATTTTCCAAAGGAACCTCAGAACGAGGTGGTTGGTGAAGGGCAGCATCTGACACACCAAAACCTGGAGGCGGAGGAGAACAGGCTTCGCCTCCCACGCTCCGGAGCGCTCTCGGCCAGCTGCTGCCAGGGGTGCCCAGCTCCAGCGGTGGCTCCAGAGGTGGGACAGGAGGAGACCTACTTTGTCAGGCCTGTCATTGCTGTGGGCGAATTACGGGACATTAATCCTTTTGAAATGCCCTCGCTAATTCTTGCGATTTTGTTCCTGGGAGCTTGGGTTTTCTCCCCCCTTGAAGCCTCCACGTTTTATTAGGTATTGTAAGCGGCTACACCTGCGGTTTTAAATGAGTAACACAAATGTTATAATGGTCACGATCAGTCAAAGAAAAAGTTCAAAGGTCAGTCTTTTTGTGACTGGCGAGGAAGAGCTAAAGGATAATAGCTTGTTAATGTTATTTACCTCATTCCGCTGAAAACTTTCTGGACGACTCTGTTGTGTCAAGCCATTTTCCTGGGCAATTCTGGGCATTGTCATTTGAATAGGGGTTAAATTATTCTGTTTTGTCATTAAGCGATCCTTGATTGGCAATCCACTGCACAATGGGTGATCATTAGGGAAAGGCCATAAAACTGTTACACCAGTTAAGAGTGAACGGTGAATGAAGCCAGATATCTCCAGGACCTGGCCCCCTCTCCAAACCACAGCTGCTGGAGAAGCAATTTAAAGCAGAAATGTTTAGAGGCTTCCAACAATCATTTCTTTAATTAATGTTTCCCTAAATTTTGTTTTGACAATATTTAGACTCCAATGAGCAGTGGACAAACCTGCTTATAGTTACTTAAAACACGTCTGGTATGGTCAGATCTCCTAATTTTATTGGATCGGTGGAAGTGGTGCTCTGTTTAACTGGGACTGGGTCAGAACATTGGTCTGAAAAATAAAAGTGAACCACGGCACGTTAGTTTCAGAGGAAATAACGAAAATGAGGCAAAAGCCCAAATAAAATGAGAACTTGAGAACTGGATAACACGGAAGTGCAACTGGCTTAACTGAAAATGCCCCCAAATCCAGAAGCTAATGGGGTTCAAGGCCTGAAAAAAACCCCTAAGGGCTTTTGTAGCCCCTAGGCTGGTGGCTGCTGTTGAGATCCAGACTTGTGCTTTCCAACCCAAAGTCCTCTATTTTGTCAACGAATGTGACAACAGGCATTGCAGTACTGTAAATCACTTAAATTGATGCTTATGATATGCCAGAGCCAAGATTGTACCCTAGGTAGAGAGAGTTGGGGTTGTTCAGCCTGGAGAAGAGAAGGCTGTACAGCAGCCTTCTAGTACCTGAAAGGGGCTACAGGAAAGCTGGAGAGGGACTTTTTATAAGGGCATGTAGTGACAGGACGAGGGGTGATGGCTTCAAACTGTAAGAGGGGAGATTTAGGTTAGATCTTGGGAAGAGATTTTTCACCATGTGGGTGCTGAGGCACTGGAACAGGTTGCCCAGAGAAGCTGTGGCTGCTCCATCCCTGGAGGTGTTCAAGGCCAGGTTGGACGGGGCTTGGAGCAACCTGGTCTAGTGGGAGGTGTCCCTGCCTGTGGCAGGGGGGTTGGAATGAGATGATCTTTAATGTCGCTTCCAACCCAAACCGTTCTATCATTAGTCAGGCAGTGGTTCTGCTGTGGTTAGACATGTCCAGGTAGGGCTGCTGGGCTCCTCTCCCCTCTCCTCTTTCCCCAGCGCGGTCCTGGCCCTGGCTTGTGCCTACCCCCGTGCTGTGACTTTCCATCCGCTGGAGGAGCAGGGAGGCACAGGACAGGAGACAGGACAATGCTGGTCCTGAATTGCATCAGTTAGGTTGTCATGGGACCAACACGCGAGAAAGTGGTCGTTATAGCTAATCAATGGCTTCCATCTGGCTTTACCTGCCTTTACCATCCTTCGTTTCTTCCATCGTGGTGCTCCAGGTGACCTCTGGGGACTGGGTTTCCTAACAGCTTTACAGATAATTCCAGCTATACTCTTGGGAATGGTGATTTTTCCCTGACTGAAAAGCCAACATAGCTTTTAACTAAAACTGCCGAGCTAATTAACTGCTTAGTGATTTGTCCTTGCTTCTTTATATTCTGATTACGACAGCAGCTCATCTCACTTGAGAAAGAACATGCTCCGTGGTCTACAAAGGGACTTATTTCTTCAACTACAATTAAAGATAGGATTCTTTCCTAGTCATTAAGGCTACGCTGTTGCATGCTGTGTAAGTGGGCTACAAACAGCCCACTGTCCGCTGGGCGGGCTGTGAACTGGGGCATGTTGTGGCCGTGTTTTCCTGTACCCCCAGTGTGTAGTGGGACACCAAGCCTGCAAATGTTCGCTCTTTCGCTTGACTTGGGAGGATCCATTGTCTTCCAGGGCCTTTGGAGAGTATCACTGTGACGAGCAGATGAGATCAGATGTTATGCTGTAAATCAGCCTTTAAAAGGGAAACAAGAAAAGAAATAGGAAAACGTCCACGTTGGTACATTGAAGTTCCAGCATAGCAATAGTCAAAGATGTTTTGCACAGCGATAGACAAAGGTGTTTTAATAGATTCCGTGTATTTGCCAACATCTGAATTTCCCTTTAAACTTGTACTAGGTAAATGTTACTCGGTTGCCCTTTTAGAAAACAACAATTTGACTTTTTTCCCTCTTTGTATTCTGACAAATATTGGTCTTGATGAGTGTTAAGGGAGTAAAAACACTAAACATCAAAGTGCTCATTATCAACCAGCCAGCTGCACTCCTCGCCGCACCTCCTCATCACAGACAAACCTGATCTTTTCTGTGGGGACCGCCCCCCCCAGAGACACAGAACAAGTTCTTCTCTATGCTAACAGTGCACAACATTGTCAAATGATGTGTAATGATTTTATAATGTGAACTAATGCCACTAGGGACCGAACTGAGACTTCTGATTTCATTACACTCACTGCTGAGACTGGTTTGGAATATGAATTTGGGGCAAAGATAAAAGGCTGTGTTCATGTCCTTTACCCATCAGCCCTCGACCAGTGTGATTTGGCATGGATCCAGACAAGGATCCTGCCCCAGGTATCTCAGGAAAGAAAATGGTGATTTATGTATGTTGCTATAAAACCCTGAGAGTGCAAATAAGTACCTTTTACTAAGTTAACCTTTGTGCCAGGATTGAAATCGTAGCATAAGTCTTCCCTGCTGCGTCAGAATCAGGCTTTCGCTGTTCCTAAAAACTACTGTTTGTTAATAGTGGTCGGCAGAGTTTTTGTGATATGATAGTTAGAGGTGAGATTCTGTTCTTTCTGTTTGCTTTTAATTAAAATAAATTAGTTAACCTTTACTTTAGAGAGAGCTCTAGAAATGTAAAAGCACCGTACATGTGTACAGGGTGTACTAAATTTATGCTATAGTCTATGGAACTAAAAAAAGCCTTTTTATACAATGACAAAGACATAACCACGCTAGCAAATAATGCTCCTTTGCCTATTATTATTTGTGTTACCATGAAGCCTAGGATACCTGTCTGTTTTAAGTGGTTTCATCTTTCTATGTCCTAGGAGGCTGTGAAAAATAGAAAAAATGACATAACATTTTTCTCTAGAATGGATAATATGAGAATTAGCTTCCTTCTTCATTCTGATCTAAGGGGAAAAAAAAACCCCAGGCTTTCAGTCAAATTCTCATCTACTCTAAGTATGTCTGGTTCTATTGTTTTCAAGACAGTTTATCCCATTTGTACCAGCAGAAAATGTAGGCCATGCTGGTGACAGCAGTGAGACGAACATCCTGAATATCTAGCTAATTTTCACATGTAATCTACCTGCTAATGTGTGATATGGGAACTAAGTGTCCTTTATATGGTCTTAAAGCACTCCAGATGCAGGAGGGATAGAAACTAATCCACCTTCCAAGGTAATTATATTGGGAATTACACTACTTCATGCAGTAAACTGTATTCAGCACCCTGCCCCTTTTTCCCAGCACTGTAGTATTGCCACTATTTTAGATATGAGTAAGAGTTAATCATAAGTAAATTAAATTCAATATGTGAAATGGAAAGGAGAATCCTTACAAAGATAATGAAAGTGTCTAAAATATAAGTGGCGATTAAGCTTGTTTCCTCTTGTGCTTAAACATACCGGCCAAATTATTTACTTTCATCATCTAATATATTTAAGCTATCTTGGTTGTAGGGGTCAGAGCCGCTGTGAGATGGGAGGAAAGACAATACTAATCAAAAGTAAACCATGCCACGTTGTTTCTCTAGTGCCGCTAATCTTAATTGAATCAATCTCATGGCATATGTTGACAGTGAAAGATTGCTCGAACCTGGGAGGCCAAGCTGGACAGAGTTTCCAGAATAAATAAATAAAAAAATCTTCCTTAATCATTAATTTGTTCATTCACTCCCATTTGCTTCCATTCTTCAATGTCTTAGAAGATGTACCCCATGCAACCTTCCTCTTCAGCAATCATTTCCAAGTGTTCCTCCCAATATACTCATGTGTTTTTGAAGAAACTAATTTGCCTGAGATGAATACAGCAGAGATGCTTATCTTCATTTTTTTTTTTTTGGAAGAGAAATGTAGTTGGATTTTATAGAATTGCGCGTTTTGTGAAAAAGGATAGCATTTCTAATGAGTCGCAACAGAACGGAGTTCATTTTGGAGCTGAAATATTTTCTGTTAGACAATAGGAGGTAAATCCTACTTAGAGTAAGGTGGAGTTGAGGAGTAGTTTACAACCTATTCATGGATTCACAGTAGCCCTAGTCCAATAAAAATGAGGCAGAGAGGTGAAAACCCTCTGAAGTTGGTGGAAAAACTAGAGAACCTTGCGGCCTCTGGATCAGGTACCCTGCAAATATATCTGAAGGTTCCATGATTTTATAATAATAACAACCAGTAAATAATTAGTAATATTCTTTCGGATTGACTTTTTCTCCAGGATTTTACTGAGGCTGGTAATGTGAAAATTCCCCTGTCAACTGTTATTTTCATTTTACTACTATTTTGTTGCTACTAAACAAGCAAACCATGTGCACATACATGTGCCTCATTCCCCAGTCTCCCAGCACTTTATATATGTTGCATTATAAGTTTGTCAACATTACAAAATTACTTAAATAAATTTCCTAGCACACAAGATGGAGGAAGGCAGGTGGTGTATGAGCTATTATTTCTCTTCTGGTCTTCATATCTGCAAATGTTTGTGTTTGCTGAAATAAAAGTTTGAAATTATTAAAACCCTACTGAAATGTGAAAGGGTAGAGGGATCCTTGCAGAACCAAGGCCTTAAAGGCTACATCTCTCGAAAGGTAAAGGCTAGGTTAGTCTTGTTCTTTCTAACATATAGTTTTCATTAAATAATGTTGGTAAGACTGTGAAGTATAAGGAGAAAGGTTTTGATGAACAACACAGTGTTCATACTTTATGTAATCCATTATGGGCCCATATAATTTAAAACATTGCTATATTGTGCATTAATAAGACTCTCATTGTATGCAATTAAATGGTATTTGATGATGAAAAGCAGATTTACTGGTGATGTGCAATAAAATCTCTAGCATAGTAGCAGAACCTCGCTAGAGTTGTAATTGTTTGCGCTGAGCATACATTGTCTACGCTAAACTTAAGTGTGTACATAAGATTCACTTATTTTCCCAATACATTTATTTTGTCTATAAAGCAACTCCGTTTTATTATTCCATTTGATTGGGGTATGTACAGACAGAGTTACTCTCTTAAGAGAGCTACGCTCTTAAGTCATTCCTCAGGGATTGATTGCACTGTATGACTTGAACTTCTTCCCAAAGAAGGAAGTCACATTCAACTTCTTACTGTGGCATTTAAAAAAAACTAATCAAATCTAGTTCTCAGAAATGAAAAATCCTTTATGCTTTAGTAGCCTAAGCCAATGTCATTTACAAAAAATACCCGAGAAATTAAATAAGAAAAACTCAAACCTTTCAAATGACAAATAAATCAGTTCATCCACGCTTAAAATCAAGACAGCATATTTGGTAAAGTCTCTTCCTCAAGCCTGCCCTCTTTTAAAGTGCCATCTTGTTTTATTTTGATGTATATCTTTATAGCAGAATAATTAACGTTTTACAAATCGGTGATGGTGAAGTTGTTCACATTATTCTGAGGGCAATAAATCCACATGCACGTAGTTTTGTATTCTAGAGATCATTTAAGTGAGTGTAATTTTAGCATTTTGATGACAGTTTTAGGATCCTACCAAGCAGTGATAAAGCCAGCAGTTATACTATGTGATAATTCTGCCTTTCATTATAATGCGGAGTTTCTCCATACTAAATCAGGCCAAGATGCAAGCTATTACCCCTGGGCAAAATTCATTCATTATGCATGTACGTTATTCCTAAAATTATTGATAATACTTTTCGTAATAGTTATTTTTCAGGCATTAACTTTTGCAGTTATATTAGTATTAAGGATACGTTTATTAGTCTTGAGTATTTCTTGAATAATAAATACAATCTCAGAGCCTCTTAGAGTTTCTTTAAGTTGAAAGCTATCGTCAGTTATAATGCTGTAAGTCCACAGTGCAATTACGAAGTGGCGTATTAAGCTGTGTTTAAAGAAAACGTTAGCAAGAGGGTAATGAACATGGTGTGCGTCACTGTCGTGGGGTTCAAGACATGGCCCAGAAACCTTTGTTTGCCGTAAGGAACGTCAGAAATGATGCTGCTGAAGCCGATTACGTTTCACGAGTGTGAACTTGGTCCCAGGCTTGTCATCTTCCTTTGTACAATATGCGAATGTATCAGCTGCTCGGAAGAGTCGGCGGCTGAAGCCCTTGTCAGTTGGGAATTTCAGCAAGTCGCAGGCTGGGTTTTGCTGGCAGAGATGCTCATTTGCAACACAGGAATTTGAGGCCCCGGCTGCACTTTTTGGTGGTATCTTTGGCAGTTCTGAGGACGTGTGGGGAGGAGTTACCGTTCCCAAGCAACGTATTTCCTTACCTGCTCTTTTATTGTCTTACTGTTGAGATCGTAAGATTAACTAGGCTGCAAACCAGCAATTTTCAGGGTGGGTCTTGCCATTTCTTTCTTTTTTGCCAGATGTTGCATGTGAGATGATGCCATCTCTTCTGCCACTAATTGCCTTGTGAAGCCTGGCCACAAGAGAGGCAACTCAATAGCCACTCAATAGAGGCAGCATGGCACGGGAAGAGGTTTTTGGATCAGTGGGGTTCAGGATATAAAGTTCAGGATATGTCCTGTGTGCTGACAAGGCATTGTCTCTGTGGTGTGTGAAGGGTGGTCCGATGATTCATCTGTTGGGCTTTTGAGGTGCTACAGTGACATTAACTGTCACTTCCACTCTCACCAATGGTGTACCCATGGCAGAAAATGGGGTGGGCTGGAGGGAATTGTCCCCAGGCTCGTCTCTGCCCTGCAGACCACAGGCTGGACCTGGTGGAAGGGGTGGAGGCAGCAGAACCAGATCTCTCTGTTCGCTGGGTGAGCGCCTGGCAGGAGAGGAAAGGCTCTCTCTTGGTTGTGTCTCTTCCCAAGCATGTTTGCATAGAGGGTAGGTCCAGTTCAGCCCTAAATCTCTATTTCAACATAGCTTATTGTTTAATTAAGAGATAAATTATTGTGTCAGGGTTAGAAAAATGTGATGATTTCTTCCTTCTTCCTGTCTCTGGTGTATTTACTAGAAGAGCATTGTGTTTTATTTTTTCATGTGCTGTCTTCTCCACAGGAGCCCAGCACTTCACTCTCTCCTGGTCTGGTAGCAGAGAGGTTTTGGTCATCCTAGTAGCCATATGTGAGTCAGTCTTGGGAAAACAGTCCTCAACTGGTATTACTGACATCGTATTTAAAAACTGGAGAACACGAGTCACTGAAAGGACAGAGCATCAGCGTCAATAGCATTTACTGGTCTGGGTTTGCAGGACGGAAGGCCAGTACTGAGCTGAGCAGAGGGAGGTGCAGTGCAGCAGCAGAGGGGACTAAGGGAGCTGCACATCACCTTTACTCTCCTGGGAACTAGTAGCCATTCCAGCTCCAACATGTGTCCGTCCTACAAGATCTCTATCTGTTCCCAGAAGGCTCTACTTTGGCTGGGATTCTTCTCACTTAATTTCAAGGACTTTCCATGACTATAGAGACAGCCTAAGGCAACCAGGTTCCCCATGTGGGGAGCTAGCTGACAGCGTGCATCTGCGTCTCTTTCCTTAGCCTGCTTTCTTGCCTCCTTGTCAGGGATGTGGTTGGAACGAGACAAAGATGGGAAAAGAGCTGGCAGGGTGGCCAGAGGAGAAGTTTCCCCTTGTTGGCTGAACGGCTCTCGTACCTCCTACGCTTTGGAGAAAAGCAAAGGGGTGTGAGTGGAAGTGAAAGCCATCCCTCAGCAGGTCCCTGTGCTTCCTATAGCTCCCATTTATTTTTAATGAGACACCAAACAGCTGTTGTAAGAACAAGCAGAAATAGTCAGTGTTACTCCAGCTGATTAAGTAAAACTAGGAAAAGGTCTGGTGTTCGTTAGACGTTTTGTTATCTTCCAACTGTAAGAAGTGCTTTCTTTGGGGAATAACTTCAGAGACTTGGATTTTCATGGTTCACTAACTGTAATAAATAAATCTGAATAAATCCAAACTTCAATGCCAAGGACTGAATCAAAACCCACTTATTTTTATACTGAAAATATCCTGGTATTAAAAGGCTTATCATGTTGGGCTGTTCTGTTTAACAATGAGGTGAAAAACGGTGCAGATAACGGTAGTAGTAACTAAAAAATGCTAGAACTCTTCTGTAGCTTCCCTTAAGGAGATAGTTTGAAGTTGCACGCTCAGACTTTTTCTTCACATGACTAATCCGCTCTCCTGTGACCTATCTTTAGTTTGATATTGAATCAGGAACAGGAACTGTAGCATCAGCTGACCCCAAACATTTAGTTACATTAATCACAGGGTGTTTTTGGACTCTGAGCATACTGAATGAAAGACACTTTCTTTGCGAGACATTGATCAAACAGTCTACAGGTATCAGTACATCGAGGCACATTAATCATCTGGTGCATTATCAGTTCCACCAGGAGAATATGTAAATGTGATTCCTGTCAATGATAAGGGAAAGCAGAATTTATTTTTAAAAGTGGTCCATCTGGAGCTGTTGATATAATCTTACCTAAGACAATAGGTTGTAAAGATACATTTTAGCAGGGCTGCCAATGAACATAAAGAACAAGCAAATTAAAGCTATCAAAAAAAAAGCGGGGGGGGGGGCAGAAAAAGGAAAAGATAGTGGCCATACTTCAGTCACTTCTAGGAACTGCTGTTCCACAACACCGTGGAGGAGACTTTTTCTGCTTAAAAAAACCCCAGTGCAGTTTTATGAAAGGTCTTATAATTGTTCTGTAACCGCAAAAAGCTTTGTTTAAGAGTGATGCTGTTCTTTTCTCTGCTTCAGTGCTCTTGCCCTGGAATACACCTGTGATATACTTGCCTCGTGGCTAAGGATGTGATGCTCATACTTACTGTGAAACTCCGAGGCAACCGCTCACCGTCGCTCATATTAATGGAGTTGCCCGACTGAGGAATGTAACATGCATTTTGCTGAAAGCATTTTTACACAGACCTTCTTATATCATTGATTAATTTACTCTGTTTCTTCACAAAAAAAAGTCTTCTACTTTCCTCCCCCACCCCCCCCCCCTTTTTTTTTTTAAACCTGTGCCAAATTGTTACTCTGCCAGAGGGACAACCACGCAAATATGTATTCTGTCTGTGTGGGTGTGTGAAAAGCTCATTCCCCTCTCATGAAGACATGTTTCCTGGAGAAATATTCCTTGAGGTCTTTCCTGAGGGGATTAGAGACCTGGGGCAGGGAATTTGGTAGAGAATGAATATAAACTGGTCATCTCCACTTCTTGTCTCGTTAGTGTTCTTTCCTACTTTCCCAGCATCTTTGGCCTACAAAGGTGGAACAAGGAGCCCTTCAGGAAGACGTGTGCTGATCTTTAAAGGGTATGGATCTTGCTAGCTTGTGGTCCCTGAAGGCTGGAAGAAAAGCAGTGCCATGAGTAGGCAAAGGCTGAGGACAGAGCTGGCTTTGGGTCTAATCTCGGCTCTGCTAAAGTTAGGAGGAAGTTCCCTACAGTGAAGGACCACAAAAGATTTTAGGATTTCTAAGCAGTTTGAAGGGCAAGTGGGTCAAATGCGGAAGTTTTTAAGGGAACAGTGCTAAAAAGTATTTTTGAGAGATTAGAGTTTTAAAGTCATGCAATTAATGCCTCCTCATCTTGTAGCTGAGACAAGATCTTCAGGATTTGTGTTTACTCTCCTTAGAGGACAGCATTTGGCTCTCTCTTATGGTCAACATTATGGTTCTCATTTAACTGTGGAAGAGTTACGAAAACTTGAATGTAATTGTAATGTGTCTGTATAAACAAAGACATGATTAACTGCATATGCAGGATGCTGCCTGGGATGCTAACGAGGAAAACAATGTACAATTTTTGCACATGCAAAAACCCATCTTTGGATGTCCTTCCTTTTGCATGTTTAACGTTGTTTGTCATCACTTTGCAACCACGTACCCCTCATAGTTATATTTTCAAGTCCTTTACTTGTACTTTTTTCAAGGTCAAAGGATTATGTCTGCACATTTCAATCGTTAGTCATACAGTGTATTATAGGTGCCTTATGGATCCCCTTTATCATATCTCACTGTTGAGCAACACCATAATGTTGCTGTTAAGTGAAAGTGCTTGTTGAAATGCAGGATTTTTGTAGAAACGGCCCCAGCTCCCACTGACTAATCTAAGGATAGAGAACATGCCAGTCTGTCCTTGGGACACTCGGTACGTAGCTGCACCTGCACAGATAATATTTAATGTATTTTAATGTAAAGTTTCAAAGATTTACTCTTTAAAGGGAAGAAAATAGGTACAATATTTCTGGTTTGCATTGCACCTTGTATGTCTGAAAGATCTTTCAGGAAAAGACCAGCTACTGATGTTTTTCCTGTGTCCTCTTCTGCTTCTCTAGAGAGCACAGCTGGAAGTTAGTTAGATGTTTTTTATGCAGGATATCATGTAGGCTTTCAGCATGCCATGGACACAGTCAAAACAGTAAAAGAAACGCACGGCTCATTTAGGAAAGGGAGCAAACTATATAGACTAAATAGGTGTGTAATATATATTACTCATATCTCCAGCTGGGTTGCAGGAAGCTTTAGGAATCTGCAGGTTCAATCCACTGGGTGAACATATGCCAGCTGAAGTCTTCAGGGAAACCAGGAAGAAGAAAAAACCCTCAGAAATGATCAGGAATCCACACACTTTCTAGAACAAGAAGGAAAACTTATGGTGCCTGGAATGGTGATGGTAGAACTCGACCAGCCGAGCTCAGGACTCCAAGGCTACCCAGGAGACCCCAAAAGCTGCCGATGTTTCCTGGGTGGCACAGGACACTGGTTAGGTGGCAGAGAGATCCCAGAGCCAAAATCCACCCTGCCCTAGCAGGGGCTGCACGTTAAGCGGCCTTTTGCATTGCTAGTGAGAGCTGGAAATCACAAGTCAGGAGATTGTCATCCGTTGCACATATTTCTCTCTTCCTTCCCCTCGGCCCTTTGTTTTACTCTTCTTTTTTTTTTTAACTATTTCTTTCACTTTCTTTCACTCTTCTTTCGTTTAGTTCTCCGTTATAATATCACAATGGAGTATTTAAGAGTGTCTGTAATGAAACAGGACTAGTGCTGCCAGCAGACATTTTTCTAAGGTGTAATCAACTAACTGATAAAAATAGCTGATTATAGCAGTAAGTTCAGGCCACAGCAGTAAAGGAAGGCTTAGCGTTTCCGTTACAAGACTCATTATTGAGAGGTTTATAGCTCAGTTATTAAAAGAAGGTGCTATGAAATTTGGCATTTGTTATTACAGTAGAGAGAAGTTTTTTTCGAGCCCGTATTTAAAAGTCTGGTTTATTTTACTGTATTCTGTTTCATTCTCATGGTCTATAGGCATAGAAACAATAAATAATGAGAAAAAAAATATCTGCCCATACTAGTGGCACATGGCAAAGGTGGACAAATAGTTTATAAAAAAGCAGAATGAAAATCACTGCCCAGGTCTTGAAAGAGCTGCCCTTTGGGCAACTTTGAGCCCGTTACACAGCAGACGAGCAGAAAACCAGTACCGCGTAATAAGCTCTTGTTGGTTTGGCTGTTGTGGCCCTGAGGTGGCCTGGGTATTGTAGAGTCCAGGGTTGAAGACCAGCACTGGGGCTTGGACGTCTCTGGAGGCTTCAGAATTTCTTCTGAATGAGGAGTCCACTTCTGAGACCGTTTCTTCTCTTTGTTTTTTCCTCTGAGACGGTCTAAGCCACGATTGATGCCTTATTAGTAATACTCATTGCATCGCAGTAGGTCCATGCTGTGACCTAGCCCGAGGGAAACTTTCCGAAGAGGAAAAAGTTGTCTGGTTGCCTGACTCAGGCTGCAGATGTCTCCGTGGCCACTGCATTCTGGGCCTTGTGCTCTTCTCGTTGAACAAATTTTCTCTTCGGTAGGGGTAAATACAATTTATTCCCCATTACGATCATCTCTTTTAAAGCATATTTATAGGTTGCTGAAAACTCCCATTTGGGGATAGCAGAGCGGTGTGTTAGTATTGGGGATGCAGTCAAAGATCCAGAGAAGTTAAATTAAGAAGATTAAATGGATATCAGTAGAAAAATAATTATATTAATGTAACGTTGAAAGACAATGAAAATAACAGGAGAGATGGAATGCAGAGGGCATACTTTTTGTGCTACACATTGAATAAGGACATAAAAACATACAAATGTACAATTTATACAATTTTATTAGCTTTTTGATACTGTTTTTAGTGCAGAGGCTGGGCTCGTGTTGACAGTTCCTTCCTTTGGGATCACTGCAATGGAGCTATCTTCCATGTTTCAAAAAGCTTTCCTTTTTTCTCCCCTTTTTCCTTTTGCTTTTGAATGAAATACGTGCTCATCTTTAAGAATATGAGCAGCCTCATTTATTGCAACAGAACTACTTACGTGCTTACAGATAAGCGAGTAGGGAAAGGTATGCAAGAATTTCCTTCTTTTTAATATTTAAAAAGGCCTTCAAATAAGAGGTAAGCTGTTTACATTTTTAGTAATGTCAATATCCTATCAGGTCTGGGTATGTTGCTTTTTTTTTTTTTTTAGCACTTGCAGACTGTTTTATATCACAGTCATTTCCAGGGAACTTTAATTTTTTTTCTCATTTATGTCTCAGTGAGTCCTGGGAATATTTAAAGGGTTCTTTTGACATTTCTAAATGGAGGTTCTCTTATCTCGATATATGTATTTCTCTGCATATATGTTTTGCTAGAATGTTGCTTTATTTTTCTTTAATGCTGTAGCTAGTTTTAAAATACTCTTTACCATTCTGCTGCTTTTTTTTTTTTTTTTCCTGGGAAAGATGGCTTTTAAAATATAGATGGATATCCAAAAACCTCTATTTACTATACCTGAATTATTCCGGTTTGAGGTGAGCAAATACTAGAGAAATGTTGTTTACTTGAAATTTTCAAAGATGTCCCAAAGGCAGCCACCTGGAAATATTAAAGAAGGAAGGCTAAGGTATTTATGAGGAGCACCGAGGTGGCTCTCTCCATCAGGATCATCCTAAGAGACATTGTTTATAAATGGATTATGAGCTTCAATCGTTTTATTAGGATTTTTATTTGTGCACATTAAAGCTAGGTGCATTATAATTGACCTGCGCTTACTGCAATTGCTGAGCAAGTCTGTTCCCCAGCTACCCGAGGACATTTTCATGGCGTGCTTGGTTACTGTGTAATTTGGGAATGTGAGTTCACCTTCAATTATAAGTTTGTCTTTTCTTCTAAAGAATAAAATACTTCCAGGAATACGGCCGTCCATAGGAAATTCCAATCCTGATTTTCCAATGCCCCTTTTGTTGGCTGTTGTAGACCTGGGGTCTTGACTGCTTCTCTCTCTGGCCACCCCGTTGGAAGGGGAAATGCCTGCGGACACGATGGGAGAGCAGATTGCTGATGAGCTGCCTGGTGCCCTTTAGGTAGTTTTCTGTGGATTTAACTTGACTGGGCTGAATACCGTTGCTTTCGTGTGTGCGGAAAAGATGGTTACGTGCAAGTTCTCCATTGGCCTCAACTCACAAAACCCTTTGAGGAGGAAAGAGCAGGTATTTCGCTGGACTTACGGGTCTGCAAATGAACCGTTTGGCTGTGAGTTGGTGGCCTGGGTGCGCAGTGACTGTCCACGGGTCACCCGCTTGCTGCTGCCTTACGGGAGAGTCTGACAAACCGCGTGTCTTCAGCGCGCTGCCGCGTTGAACCGTTGCTTTGCTAACACGTCCCTTGGGCTGCCGTCTGGAGACGCAAGTCGGAAGATGCTTCCTTGGCTGAATACACGCAGGATGAAAACTATTGCCGTTTGAAAGCCTCATCTCGCGGGGGGAAGGGGAGGAGGGGAGGGCGCAGGAGGAGGAGAGGATGTTGATTGCGACTGACATGCGCCTTAATATCTGATGTGGCTTTCACACTTGGAAATATTCAGGACTCCATATGTTCTAAAAACCCCACTGAACAGAGCGTATAACATTGCCTTTATCATTCTTTAATCTCAGTTTAATTGCTGTGGTCAAATTACCCCACACTTAATAACCCACAGCTTGGTATATTATTTAATATGGTTGACACATACTTTGTTTTAAATGTCAGTGCTGGTAAAGCCCTGGAGTTGGCAGTGCTGTGCATGATAGATGGCAGAGGAGATGGATCATCTGTTCTTTGTCTGTGCTGTTGGTATGTTGGCTGCAACTTTTTCAACTGTGACACTCGGCTCATGCCAAACCCAAAGCTACTGAATGGGTAACATTATCCCTTGTATCTGATGCTTTGTAGCTGATCATTCTCGATTTCTCTGGCTGTTTTTACAGGAATGTGTAATATTATATCGCCCAAGTCAAAGTGGAGAACTAGTGTTTTTTTTCAAATGGGCTGATTTAATTATTTCAGCACCCAGTGGCACCTTTTGTTATTAAAGGATTTTCACAAAGCAGTACATAGTCTAATTACAAATTTACACAAGAGACCGTAACAGCATCTGCTGGGTAAATAATATACATTTGTAAAATGGTCTAGCTACTAATTTACACAGCCGACCACCGAGACACCGAAAGGCTGTTGTTGCATTCTGTCGTGTCAGCTCTCAAACACTTCCAAGCATTCCCGCTTCTCTTTACAACTGTTAACAGAACACGTCGCTGAAACTCCCTTCTAGAAAAAACTGTAGCGTTTGGAGTTGGTGAATTCAGCTGCAATTTCAGGCAAAGCTGCCTTCTTGTCCCCAGCTGGGTAGCAGCACTTGGAAAGTGTTAGATTCCCGATATTCCTGCGGTTACACCAGCACAAGCATGCAGGTGAAGGAGGAGGTGTATGTTTTCATTCTGGATTGCTGGCTCCTGCTCTGTCGGTGCAGATCTGTCCTCAGGTCACATCAGCCGGTCCCCAGAGGCTTTCTCCCTGCATAGGAGAGCCCGGGGTGGGAGATGAGTGCCGCTGTGACTCTTGCGTCACATCCCGACGGCTCTGTCGGGCTGCAGCCAGGACATGCTTGCGTGAATAATCTTTGCCTACGATCTTGGTTCCTTGCAGCTATAAAAGGTAGGTGCCAGTCGCAACAGGTCAGGGGCTGCGCTGACTTGTTCTGGAAAGGCTGGCTGCTCCCGGATCTGCGGATGCAAGCGCAGTTCGCTCATTTAGAACACTCTGGCCTTATTTTGGCATCGGGGCGTTGATAGAGAAGCACAAATGTCCCGCTTCTGAGAACAGCTATAACAGATTCGCGCAGCTCCTGGGTAACGAGATGATGACAGCTGGGGAGTAAATCGCTGATGTAAGGTAAAATTTTTGCCAAATCAGTGAGACTGACATTCTTAGCCTGAACCCATTAGTGATTAGTGAGAATAAGATTTAAGATTTCTCAAACCCTCAGCTACATGCAGCTTTGCAAAGTGGAAAGAAGAGGTTTAGCTATGGCTTAGTGCTAAGAAGAGAAGAGCTCAACGTTAGGAAGTGCCTTCAGTATCTTAACTATCCATGGAGATGGAGTTGGCTACCAAAGCAAAACCAAACCAAAAAACACTGAGGAGAAAGAAATTTATAGAAGCGTGTACTGGGTGATCCTATCTCTTCCTGTGTTTCTGGCATGCAGGAGTTGAGCGTGGAAGGAGAACGTAATGTTTTTATTGCCATCTGTGCAGTAAGATGCCCGTCAACTTGAAGTCTTATCTTTTTGCAGGCAGGAGACTGGACAAGCTCTCCCATAGCAAATCCCCCGTATTTCCTCACAGCTGTCTCACCTATGTAAGCCGCAGAGCCTTTTCCAGCAATGCCGAGAAAAGATTTATGTCTGCAGCACAGGAGATGGTCTCCCTCCCCGTTTAAGTCTGAATTCTGCATCAGCAGGCTACAAGTGGGGAAGGGAATTGGGACTGGTTTTCCCAAGCGCTCTATTTTCCATTTAAACATCATGCTTAGAAAATGATCCCACGCCTTCACAACGGAGCTTGCGTTTCACATTAAAAGCACGTCCATGCAGGACTGTTTAGCCAGAAAGGAAAGCAATATAGCTATTATTCTCGATTCCTTGAGTATAGTATGGGACAAAGACAGGACAAAAGAGAGGGAAAAGTTGCAAACAGGGACTCTGCTTCTTCAAGAGTAGTGACGGTTCTCATCAGTCATGCATCTTGCTCCCGCGTTTGTGGTGTATTTACTCTCAAAATAATAGGAGAGGGGTATTAAAGAAAGAAATCGGCAGTGCCCTAAAAGGAAAAGAGCCTTTTGGAATGCATAATGTGGGATTGTCAACCTATTGTAAAGCTTCATCTAATAAATACCTGATTTAGTTATCTATAAGATCCTTTTAGCAGCTACATAATTTTAAGCGCAGGCTTGTATCCTTTGCTGACTGAGCAGCTGGATCTGTGGCAGATCCAGTTTTTGCATTGACCAGGCAAAAGACACCTCCTGGATAAAGGAATTAAATATTTATTGATTATGTACATTGTCTCTTTTGCCTCCGTTGTTGTAGGAGAATAAATATATTTTTGCTTTGTTCCAGGCAGTAAAGTTAGCTTTACAAGGCTCTCAGCTCTTGTTTGAGGGTATCATACCATTTGTGATGGCTTTATAAACTCAGCGTAGCTTGAGAGAGTCGAGGATGAGTCAGCCTGAAAGAAAACATATAATTAATATTTTACTGTAAATGATTTGGGAGTAAGATTATCCATGAAAATTGGAACTATTACCCGGCTGTGCATAATGAATGGTGCTTGGGGTGGGTAAATGAGGAGTTGAGGGAGAGAAAAAGTGTGTTTAAGATGAAAGCTGCCTTCGGTGAAGACAGGATCATAGCAAAAATGTAACAGGAGAAGTGAAATATAATTAGGAACGTGACATTAATACTGGATTTGCAGAACGTTGCCTAACAGGTGGGTGGAGTTTATTTGACTTTGTTTCAGCTGGAGTATTGAATCACACAGTTGCAGCCTTTAAAATTATTTTCGACTGTGAGAAAAAAGGTAACCAGCATGTTCAAATCTGTGAGCTCCCACCGTCAGCATGTGTCCTCGCTCTTTCTCTTCTAGCCGAAATAATCGCCTCCCAGTTAAGATGGTTCTTGCTCTTCCTCTGTCATTCCTCGTTTCTGCAGCTCTGCACTGGAAAGCAGAGGGGGTATTGGGTTTCCTTTCATCACAATGACAAGTCGGAGAAACATCTGGTTTAAACAAAATGTGCAAAAGGTTTGAAAAAGAATTAAGGGGTTTTTTGGCATTTTTTGTTTATGCCTGTTAGACACCTATTTTTATTAAAATAAAATTTATGAGTATAATATGAAGGGAAGACGTTTAAAAGATTGAATTGTAGAGTAATCAGAGAGGAAATCTGTGAAAGGCAAAACGTCCACCAGAAAATGGACAACACGAGTCCCTTTCTGGACTCCAGGATGGAAGCATCAATACAGAAACATTTGTTTCAGTTTATGAACTTTTTTGCAATCCAGCTAAAATATCAGCACCACCTGTGATACGAGCATCAGATTTATTATCAGCTTCTCAGGAATTGCAAAACAGCCTAACTCCACCCGACTGTTAATAAATCAGGTGCTGAAAGCACTTCAAATGAGAACCTTGCTGAAGAGACAAGTAACTCATGAGGATCAAAGGCTCGAGTCAGTTAAACTGGCCATTTGCCCTTTTGGCGTAATCAGAATGTATTTTCCAAAAAGAAGAAAAAAGAAAAATAAACAGAAAAAAAATATATCATGTAACATGATGTTTTTATCAGACTAGGACAAATACTGAAGTGGGAGCGGGCATCAGTAATTCACTCGCTCTCATTTTGCAAAACCGAGTTTTATAACATGGCAGAGTTACTAAAGCTGACGGATTTGATCCGAAGCCTGCTGAAGTCAATGAAAAAAAGAGTATTTCTTTTGATTTCAGTCCTTTGGATCTGGCTGCTGGGAGCTGCTTGCTTTGGACAGCAAGGATCCCCTCTCCAAGGAAGCTGCCTTCTCTCGTCACCGTGCTCCCCTGCACTCCCCTGACATTACACACATGCAGAAAATGAACTGAAAGCCGGGCGCCCGATGAAAGAAATTGCCTGCAAAATATTGCAATACCCAGCTTCCTGGATTAATTAATAAAATTACTTGCTCATCAACACCGATTGCATGCTGGGCATTTAGGTGGTATGCTCTAGGGAAAGGGTGAGAGAAAAGTTCAGGAGTGGGTGGGGACGTAAGGAAGAGAGAGGAGGACGCAGATTAAGAAATATCATGAATATCGATTCGTGATTGCAGGAATATTTTTTTGAACACTGCGGAGCTCTGATTTGCATGAACAGCGTTTGGGTGGCTAATAAGCTGAAGCTGTCAGTGACATTATCATTGGCAGCTTTACAGGAGCTATATTTTCATAAGCTCTAACTCTTCTTTTTGTCCTTGCAGTGGGCGTAAACTATAGGGTTTTTGTTATTCAGTGTCAGCGAGTCTCCAGATATGTTTGAGTTGCCTCTTTCTGTGCTGTGTCCTCTTACTGGTGGTCTGCAGCAGAAGACTGGTGGTGCTTATAAACTGGGTGGTTTTTCTTTTTCTGGATGACCGCTCAAGTCATACAGAGTGTGAGGAAGACATTTTGGATGATGGTGTCGCTATGTGGGAGTCTGGAAGGGGTCTGTATGTCAGGGTAAGTGTCTGGGTCATGGGTGTCTGCATCACCCTCGGTAGATGATGCGTTGACCTTGTGGGCAGCAGAAACAACCGCAGGAGACGCGTTCAGGTGAACAGGTAGGGCTGGGGCACTTCTCCCACACTTGGTAGTGAAGCAAACGTGAGTCACAAACAGCAGTGCGGGTGGAAACGGTGTTTTGGAAGAATTTAATGCAGAAATCCATGCTTCCAGCCGTGCAGTTGTAATGCTGAGGGATAAAAGCTCTCTTTGTGTTAGATAACCCAAGTGCAGTGCCACTGATCTGAGCAGAGTTAGGCTGGGTTGGAAGTAGTGCCGGAGTCACGTTCTGCTGGTCGTGATGCACACCTGAAGTTGGTGCAGGAACGGGTGACTCACTGGGTCAGTGCGTGACGCTCCGGTTTTTACTGTTTGCACATGCAGCTGGTTTTGTGTAAGAAACTGGAGAGCAACCTCCTTTATACCGTGTTGAGGGCATTAGGAAATCTGGGGAGTGGAGGGGCTGAGAGCTGTGCAGCTTCAGTTGGGCAAACATCAGACAAGGAAAGAACTTATTTGGCATCCCTCCTCGCTTTTGCAGGATAGCTGATGTTAGGAGAGCGTCGTCATTCGGATACGCCCGCGGTGGCAGATCCTTTCGCTCCCAGCTCAGTGCTCTGAGAAGAGCCCTTTCAAGCTTTGGAGTGATGTCTCCAAGCATGTGGTTCCACGGGTCACCTTTAGTAGCGATTCACAGGAGGTCCTGGTGTTTGCTGTGCAAACCAGGGGAACCTTCACCGGCCAGGCTGTGGTGCGCAAAAGGAGAGCTGCTGCTGATTCAGCCCAGAGCCTTGTTTTCAGAGAGTTTGTGTGGGTTCTGCTTTATTACCAGCACTTGGAAAAAAACGCTTTCCAGTCCTGTGCTTTAGAATTAATGTTGAGCAACACAAGCCTGTTTTGCTTAGGGTTTATTTCTCTGCTCACTGGGTTGCTAGCAGAGTTGATGCTGGCAGCAGAAAGGTCAATATTTCAATTTTTGGCCTCCTTTGGAGTATTGAAGGTACTTGAATATAATAATTCTCAGTGTGGGATGTATCTCTTCTTAATTAGTTTTAAAGGCAGCGTATTCCAGCTTGGGCTCCCCTTCGGCAGTACTTCCCACAAAGGATGTGAGTCTGTGCTAGCTCAGGGTGCACATCCTTCCCTGACAGAACACCGTGCACCTCACAGTGTGAGCTTCCAGCCCTGCAAAATGACAACAACCACCTGATCTTTCATCAAGCTTAATTAATCATCTGCTTTTTAGAATTATGAATGTCTCATGTGGGAAAGCCTAGTAAAAGCTTTTTGATCTGTGTAGGTACCGGGAAATTTTAGTCTTGTTCCCCTATATGTACTAGGGGAAATTAGGAGTTCCGGGGTCAGGGAATTGGGTTTTCTATGGCTGAGACTGGGCAGCCCTGTTCCTTTGATACAGAAATTTTAGGAACATTGATGGGTGAAGCAGACACATGTGCTGTGTGTAGTGATGCTGTCAACAGACCTCATGGTATACAGCCAGCCTAATAATCACAAGTGCTTCTTTCTGTTTAAAACCCAGAAAAGGAACTGACATCTTCTATCAGAAAGACAGACAATCTGTATCCCGTGACAATTCCTGATTATGGATCCCAAGAGGCTTTCCTTACATTCTTATTTTATCACGGAAATCACAGCTAGTGCTGTTTATTTTCTATACCTCCACACAGTTTTCAAGGTGTTGCCAGCAGGACCTGTGCTGACACTGACATGTGTTGTTGTCACATTGCAAGATCTGATAGAAAACCCCAGATATATAAATATCAGTGTTTTCTTGGATCTTCTTTTGCTTTCAGTGGTTTTGGAAACACTGGCGCTAGTTAATTCACATGCTTCGTCTGTTTTGTAGGCTTTTTTCCTACTTCTAAGAAAAGACTTGTTCCTAGTAGACTGGTTTGGAGTATCGCTCTCTTTTGTTGCTATTTTTACGTTGGGGAGCTACGTATGTGTCATTTTCTAGCTGTTCTTACAGAGTGGGATAAGAATAAATGTCTAGGGGAAAAAAAACAGAGAAAACCTTGGTTATTTGGGAAAATAAGCAGCTTTTGCCTGCTGGTGTTTCATTCTAGCATTCCTGTCCTGCTCCTTTGACTGCGTTCACTGCCCAGAGCCACACCAGAAGTTGGGAGGATGGACAGCAGAGCTGCTAAGGAAATGCAGGGCTCCATCCGTGCAGCCGCGCTCCACACAGCTGCTCACTGTCCTCCGCTTCGACATGAAAGCTAAAGTGTCACTCAGGTACCTTCCCTCTGGACTTCCCTCACCCTGGGGATCAGTAGTACATGAGAATGACCCATCCCTGGGGTACTGACATCCACAAACTCATGATTTGTCATGGTTGCAGTTCCTTGCAACTAAACTTTGGGCTTGTGAGGTTCTTCATGCTGATCCCCTGTGATTTGACTTGCTTTGCCTGGCAGACTGTCAACCTTCCCTAAAGTTATAATCAGCTGTTCGAGGCTTGGGGCAGATCTTGGCTGAAAAGACTTGTTTCTGAACTTACCTACAACTTGTCCCTTTTTTCAAAAAAACAAGCAAACAAAATACTCATACCCAATATATATATTCACACATATATTCGTACACGTATGGATCTATATTAATATTCTTTTCCCCACTTCAAGAAGGCATCTGAAAGATGTTCAATAGTCCAATGGACAGTAGGTCACACTGCCGCCAAGTACACTGGATAACTCCGTTTTCTTACAAAGAATATCATTAGTTTTTATTGTCACATGCAGAAGACAGAGACTGTGTTTTTGTTTTTGTTTCTGAAACCCACACAGCACTGTAGATCGGTCCGAGAGACCCGTCTCAGAAAGAAGCTACATTCCTCTTACTTTTATTTGAACTTGAGATGCCAAAAGATGCTTAAGTCTTGATTCTTCGCATCACGACACCCGAGGGCTTTGCATTGCGTGTTCACAAAGCAGGGTAGGAATCAACATAGAAATCCAAAGCTTGTTTTACTCCTTTCTTTTCTCTAGCCTGTATAGAAACTGCCCGGACGGTTTTTGGCAATGGAATAGTAATGACAGTGGGATGGTAATTTCATCTTGAATTTTACAAGCACGAGGAGGGGCCAAGAAGGAAACCAGGTACGAAGGTTGCCAAATATATCTTCCATTTATCATTCCAACTAACAGGGACTAAATTATTTCTGAGTGGCAGTTTTAAAAGGGAGGGGAGAGAAGCAACATACATTAATACGTGCAAACATGTACCTCATGCTACAGAGGTGTCTCTGAGGAGTGGCAGGTTTGGTAAGCCAAAGTACAGTCCTTCCTCTGGCAGAAGTATGGAGTGTTACTCATGCTGGAATTCTGGTCATGCCATTGGAGCTAAAGTACCTGGAAGCATACCCAGATGGGAACAGGTAACACAAAAGATGGACCTTTTTTACAGGAGATGGAAACATAGGGAATATTTTTGTCCAGAGGACTCTTACTCGGGGCCCCAGCAATGTGTCAGTCCTGGATAGTGTGCACCATCCTTTTTGACAAAGAAAAGAAGCTTATACAAATGTAAGTTTACATATCAAATGCTCCCAGAACTCGGCGCGAAGAAAGGAGAGCTTAATCTCTTGCTTTGCCATTTTTGTGCCCATCTGAGGAGGGATAACTACTGCTTTAGACGGTGATAAAGACGGGGGCTGTGCTGAGCTAACCAGCTCAGGATGTGGCCCATCACATCACTCTGTGAAGGTGTTGACAACGCTGCTCTGAAAAGGGTTGTAAGCAGAGAAGGCATCCGGTTTGCTTGCATTTTTCCATTCCATCCATGAATGGAAAACAACATGCCTGAGTCATTTATATTAGACTGGTTTATAATATGGTGTTTCTCAGGTGCAGGCTCACATTTACTTGTCTAACCATTGACATTATTATTATATAGTAATTATAATTTATCTGTACAAATTAGTTGGGTATGAGGAAGGATTAAATGACATATCAAAAGCATACTGACCAGAACTAACTAGAAAATTCCAAGGAGTCCTTAAAATAAAGCGATTGTATAATATTTAATTGTATAATATAAACTGTAATTTCCCCAAAGACATTGTATTAATCTTATGGTGGTTAGCCATTACATTTGGTCCATTTATAATCACTTTGAGCTACTTAAATACAAATTTAAAAGAGGATCAAACTGTTTTCCCACTAATAATGCCTAGTGCTTTCCCCATAGCTTATTCATCTTCAAAGCTCTTCACCAACATTAGCTAATTATTCTTTTTTCTAATTAGTAGAAATTGACTATGGTCAAAAGGGCCATTCAGCCAATTAGCGCAGTTCTACCTTCAAATCTCAGAGCTTCTGACCCAGAGCTTTCAAATGGTTGATGAAGATATCATAAAGCGGTTGTGCTGAGCCCACATTAAAGGCGGCCAACTGAAGAAAAAGAAAGAAAGAAAGAAAATAAAAAAACCCCCACCTCAGGGAAGTGTATCAAATTTTCTCATCCGCCGCTTTCCCCAGAGGCAGCAGCATGGAGAATGAAGGGCCAGATCCAGGGCTCCTCCTGTACGGCACGCAGCTGCGGGAGGGATGGGGCAGGTGGGCTTATCCTACCCTTATTTTGAAGGCCAGGTGGTACGTAGGGTTTGTGGTGGCCACCTGATCAGAGGCTACTGCTGGTCTCCTCGGGCGCTGGACGCAGCCAGAGTCATTTTGGTGTTACTTGAGTGGTGGCCCAGTCCACGTCCAGCTTCTGGCTGCCCGGAGGAGCAAGCCAACAGCTGGCTTTGCGTCGTCCTGAGCTTTGCTCTGGTGAGTGTATTCTTTCAGTGTTTAATTGTATGGTGGCAAACTAAGGTAATGAACAGCGAGATGGATTTAGGAAGCGATTTGCATTTTTTTTAAACTCGTATTTACATTCAAACTGTCTTCTCAAAAGAGTGTTTCTTCTGAGTCTTCCGTGTGTCGCCCTGCTGCTTGCCAAGAGTTGCTTTGCTCACTTTTTAAGAACTTGTGTGCATCCGTAACTCAGTAGCTGTAACCTGTAGGTAGCAGAAACATCTCCGGAAATACGAACAAGCTCACCTTCCCTTTGTGTTCTGAAATTCTTTACTTGTTCTTCTAAAAAGGCAGCAAAGTGCCAGCTCCTCCTCGAGCAGCAGCTCGGTTTGGCTATTCGAGAGCAGATGCGTATGGGAGACGTGTTTATGTTTCACAAACTGTGAATGTTTTAACCCTGAACAACAGTGAGTGCTCCGGGAGATTAATATCTGCATTACATGGACTTGCTGAGAATAAATTAACTCTTGATGACACGATTACTGTCTTAGCAGTGTTCACTGCATACAATTGCATGGTGTCTAAGATATTAATGTGTTTTTGTGAGGAATTTAGGAAACAATTTATTTATATGACTGTGCTTCATTCCATATCACACCAGGACATCAATTAGCTCCTATCGCCTGTAAAAGAAATGTAAATCATGTGTCTTATTGGTTGCGAGGATAATACTGGGCCAATAATTCACAAAGAATAATTCATTCTGTGAATTGTGCCTCATTCTGTGCTCATGAATTGTTCACAAACAGATACAACTTTCTCAAGTTTTCATTTTTCAAATGATTATAATGGATTCTTCTTGGTCACAGTTTACTTGTGAAGGTTTTGAATATTCAGGTCTTAAAGTTCCCAGTGATTTTGTTTGGTCACATAGTACAATATATTTCTTTCTTTGCTGAATTAGTGCAATTTTTAGAATCAGTTGGTGTTGTGAATACTTGCGAGACCTAATACAAATATCCTTTACAAATTTTTATAAAATATGGTGCTTGGAAAATTTTTTTTCTTTTGACACTGACCAGAAATACGTAAAAAAGTGAACCTCCAGAATGGGGAAAACCAGAGTAAGCTTTAAAAAGGATTTATGTGGAGATTTTGAGGAAAACATACTCTGGGAAATAATATATAGAAATAAAATCGCTCTCACCCCCAGTACAGCTTCTAAAATGATTACTTTAGGAAGATAATTAGCCCCAGCCAGTTTTAAAAGAAAAATAGTTTTTAAAAATTAACAAGAAATGTGTGGATTTTAGTTCCTATTTGCTTTAAATTTTCTGCAGAATCTGTGGCTTTAATAGAAGAAAAGATTTGAAAGGTTTGACATTTGCATTACCAGAAGGAGTTGTGTTTGTGTTGGCAGCATGAGAACATGGAGGAAAGGTGAATTTTCTAGCAAGTGGTGCTTTCTGAATAACCTGTCGATGATTTAAGAATTTTCCTGAATACCCTGGCTGCGTGTAAGCAAAGCAGCAAACACACACGATAAAAAATTAGGTATGATTTTTAATTTTCAAGATAGAGGCTAAAATAATCTTCCTGACTCAAATTTATCTTTTTGGCCTGTAGGTGCTGGCACAAATTAGAGACAATTTTAACCATGCCCATTTTTGAACCTACCCTCAGTACGGCACGTGCGTTGGAAGCGAGGTAGCTGGTTTTCCATAATACTGCGTGTGTGTTGAATACTGGGTGGAAGGGTCGAACCTAGTTTGTCTTCCTTTCGCTGAAAATAGATAAGATGGAAAATTTGCAAGTGTTTCTTTTTTTTTTTTTTTTTGGGTGTTTGATTCACACAGATACCCAAACCCTTTCTTCTCTAACAATCTGCTGAGAATCTGAAATCCATCCTCTTCTCTCATATTGCTAGGCATGCCTTTCCCAGGCTAATACATTAAACAACTTTTATTGCGCTGAAGAGCATATAAAGTTCACTGCTTTGCCGTGACCTTTTCTCCTTTAAATTGTTTCATCATTGTGACCAATATGGACCAAAGAGAAGATGTAAAAATGTTAGAGACATTTATTTCCAGGAAGGTTAAGCAACTTTTGCTATGCCCTTTTTACATTCTTCCAGACCTTCTAAAAAGAGACCGTAACACGACAGCAATGGCCTCCTTAATTACATTTTGTTGTCAGAGGAAGCATGCTTTAAAAGAACAGTAACCCAACACTCCTATAGTTGAGAATTTCAATAATCTCAACCAGGTTCACAACATTTGGAAAACCCCAAACCTTCTGTCAACTGATTGAAGCGAATTTTACGCATGCAAGAAATACAGTCATCTGGCACAAGGTTCTGTGTTACGGGGCTCGGGCAAAAGGATCCAGTTTCAGTTTGCCAGAGTTTCCTGAGCAGTTGGATAGATTTCACAATGGCAATGGCTTATCAAAAAACCAAAAGCTGAAGAGCAATACGCTCCTGCTGCGCTTGTTTTTAGTAAAGTTCATCTCCATAATAAACGTACATCAGGTCCAGTCTAGCACTGCAATCTTAATAACAGCTGAAGATTTAAAAAACCACAATTATTGGTGGAATTCAGGGTGGGTGACGCTTTATCTCCTCCCTGGCCATTTTTTGGTTGGCCACTGAAGCTGGTTGCTTTGTTTCTATCACAACTGCTGGTAGCTTTGTGCAAAGCAAAGGAGAAAATTGCTCCTATTTACCTCTATTTTTTTGTGTATGTTCTGTCATGATTTTAGCAGAGATTGCCGTGGGGGAAAAAAAAAAAAAAGACTTACAGTGGACTGCTACAGTGGTATAGGATAAATGGACTTAAATCCCACCAAAGGTAGGCAAAGGGTAGCGTGTTGAGTTTGGGAGGAGAACACAGTGCGTAGGGAGTCCCAAACAGAGGCATGTGCACTTACCTGAAATGGAAAAGGCTGTTGTCTGTATGTATTGGAGGGTTCCTGTAGCACGCCTGTTAGTTAGGTCGGTGAACCTGCTGGCCTTTCCGTGCAAGATGAATTGCCTTCGCTCGGGACTGTCTGGGGAGCAGCGGAGGCTGTCGTGGCGTTTGCGGGGGAAAACAAAAAAAGGAAGGGGCTGTATCTGACTGCCTCCCTCTGGGAGGACACAGCCTGTGTGTCCTGGCTTCTGTTTCTGTGGAACAAAAGTGCCTCCAGTCTACAGCCAAATTTGAGGTCCATGGAGCAAAACTTGGAGGCTTCTACTCAGGACTTATGAACAATGAAAAAGGAAATTGGTCCCGGAGCAGTCTTCATAAGTTGCACCGGACTGAACTTTGTGCGTTGTGGGAAAGGCTTGGAGAGCCTGTATAAATATCTGTGCAGTTCAGATCACCAAAGCTCCTATTTTAGGTGTCTACTGTCAGCTTTCGTTTGCATTCTAGATGTTCCCTGTGGCCTAAAGCAGAGTAGTCTGTTGGCATGGTGTGAGGATTAAATCTTCAGAATCTGAACAGTGCCTTACAGATGAAGCAGCCCAGATACTATACCCTGTGCAGCCGTCCCCACGGCCTTCAGGTACCGCTGACGAGCACAAAGTATGGACCCATGGTGACTCCTGAAACAGCCACTCTTAAGAAGTCTATAGAAGATGTCCAAATTGGAGTGGATTTATCTGAAAGGAAGGACTACAAGAGCCTCGTGGAGGTACTTATGCAGGGAAAACACAGGGAACGTTGATACATTTGGCCATAGTACCATGCTGGGCAAAAATGCCAGACAGGGAGAGGTGTTACGGTTGTTCCCACAGGATCTCTGTGGCTGCTGCGATGAGAAGGTAGAGAAGAAAGGAGAGGCTGTTGGTATCATCCTCTGATAAGTTGACATAAACACAAAATGAAGTATAAAAATTAAAAAAAAAAAAAAAAAAAGGTGTGGGAAGAAACACAGGGGAATTGAGATAAAGAAAGAGTCTGTTTTGCTAACAGGAGTTGTGCTCCGTGGCTGGGAGAGGGAAGGAGGGGTTGTTGTGGGACCCTCTGGCAGGAGGACGGCTCAGGGCGGTGCGGTGGCGCTGGCCGTGCCGCTGACGAGCTCAGCCTCAGGTTGCCTTGGTGGCCAGCGCGACGGTGCCCCGTGGAGCGCTGCACAGCGGTGGGTTATCAGAGACGCTGCGTGACTCGGGAGCCGGGTCATTCCAGCTGGCTCTGAGGGACCACAAACTCTTGCTGCGTCTCAGCAAGGGAGCCTTTAGCCAGGTTTGTTTAGCCCGTGGGAGATGTGGACCCTAGAGACACATCCAAGCATTTTCTCGCCGCGGGCTGCCCCATCTGAGGCTCTTTGCTTAGGGCATGTGGTGCGGGGGCTGACTCGGTAAATCTGGGGTAGGAGACACAGCTGTGACTCCCTGAGCTCCACTGCAGCCCGGGTTGTTCAGGCTGAGAATCTGGCCTTGCCCAACACTTCAACGTGCTGTTTTCTTGGGCGTATGCCTCTTACTGCTGCCTTCTCCACACTCCTGCCAATGCAGTTTGTTTCTATCACGAGGCCCAAGTGCAGATTTTTACCAGATAACATAGAAGGAGGTGTCCCCTGTGCACTTCCGAAACTTTTCTGTCCTGAGGTACCTGAGGGTTCCCTTCAGAGGTTTCAAATCCTGTGCACCTCGCAAGCACGAACGAGTATAGTTTGCACTTGAAAAATTTGATTAGAGGAGAGATTTCATCAATGACCACAATACTTTTGCATAACTTTGGGTTTGCAGATGCCCCGGTTTTAGCAGCGTGGGGAAGTGTTTGGGAAGAATGTTATATTGCAAGACAAGGGCTGCAGGTTCTCGTTTGAGTCCTTTCTGCGTTAGGTACTGGAGGGAACAGAAGCTAAAATGGATGAGTAAGTAAGATTTTGAGGCCTGACTGGTCGGGCAAGAGAGTCACATTCTTGGAGCAATAAATAGCTCCTTCCAGATCATGATGTGCTAGCAGTGTTGGGGAAGCAATAACATGGGACTGGCCCAAGTTAATGATATATGTTAAAGGAGATTACGCAGATATCGAGGACATGTTTAGTAAAGCATCTATTGTCTGCATCTGTCACCACAACATTCTGGCAAGTGTTGGGAAATATGGAAAGTGTGAAGTAGGAGGAGAAAAACTCGATCTGCATTTGTTGACTGCTTGTTGACAGCAACTGAGACATTTGCAGAATGCTTTAGAAGTTTTTAATTAATTGTTGGGATTGTTTATGCGCAACCTATAAAACCCATTCTGATCGTGCTTCTGGCTGCCGGTGTGGGGAAGCGTGTCACAGGGAAGGGGTGTGTTTGTGCGTGTGTGTGTGCAAGCGAGCGTGCGCGTGAAGAGAAAGCCACCAAGAGGCTTAGTACAAAAGCCTGATCCTGAAATAAGTCGGGTTACTGCTACAGAATGAGCTTTGCAAAGGAAATAGGGATTGACTTCTGATGATGGCAGGAGAAGAGCAGATGTCTCAGCTCGAGGCACCTGCGGAGCCGTGAGCTGGGCTGGGAATCCATGTCCTGATGAACATGTTGCACCCGCTGCGCGTCGCTCCCCGCAGCCCAGCTGGATCCCTCCCGGAGCGCTGCGGTGGGTGGGGTGGGTCCCTCCATGCGCAGGCTTGGGATAATGTCTTCAATTCAAGCCTGATCCAAACTTTGCTAAAGTTCGTGGAAAGAAGCCAATCAGCCATGAATCAAGGGCTTTAATGACTATTTATTTGTCTAACGTTTTGTATTGTAATTCAGCTGCCATTTCTTAAAACAAAATCTCCTCCCGCCGCCCAAATTGCAATCAATACGTCCAACAGGAGCGTGCTACAATTTAATGTGAATTGGGACAAGGAGAGGGTATGGAACCGTGCCAACACAAATGCGCATTTTTGCAAGCATAGTCCTGAACGGAGGATGGAGCAGTTTTGTAAGTTCTCCGTTGCTGCTTAGGTTAAATTTTGAGCAGTTTCAGTTGTCCCGTCACTTTGTCACTGGCTTATAAATCAAACGGACTGTTTTGCTGTCGGCTTGTGGAGTGCTGGAACAAGCACAAACAAGAGCTTCTCTACTGCTTTTCAAACTGTATTTCAGTCCTGAAAAGGTGGCAGTTGTGTCATGATTTACAGCTCCTATTTGGTGTTTTTAATTGGGAATTTACACGACAATTTGTGGCTACATGATTATGTTAAGATTATCTTATAAAAGATCTAGGACAGTTGTTTGTGAAACCCTGGGGGCACATACCAACCTCCTTAGTTATCTAACCAACTGTTGTGCTCCTCGGTTTAAAGAGTGGGGCCTTCAGAAGTGGTTTGATCTTCCTCTGGAAGGTTAAAGGTCGAATGACTCATAAATGAAGAAAGAGTGATTTAATCCAAGGAACCTGTGCTGTTATTGTAAAACAATATTCACTGGTGATGGTACGCTGCTGTATAAATGACAAACTGCGCAGCGATGGAAGTTGTTGTTACATCACTGGAAACCTCACCTGCACTACATTTATGACTCCATAAACATAGGTTTATTTCACAGCTGTGGGAACACCTATGGCCATTTTGTGTTAAAGGTCAGGAGTCCTAAATTTCAGTTTGCATGTTAGTTTTCATGGGCGAGGTTCATAAAATGTGATGACGAGCATGAAGCGATCGGGACACAACCAGAATACAACGTTGGGGGAAACGTGTGCTAATACAACCCTTTGGACTACTCGTTTGTTTGCTGAGTGCTGTTCTGAAAACACATTTCTATCACTTGGTGGCAATTCTGTCTCCCTGTCAATGAGAGTCTGTAATTTTATCTGCCGCCAAAGTTAGACTCCAACAGGGGTTTGCCTTCTGGGATATTTTTAAAGGGGGGCAGTCAAGTCCAGCCTGTTTTGAAAAATGAATTAAAGGTAGCCACACATCCAGCAGCTGCTCCTCGGTTCCTTTGCCAAACTAGATGATTAAAAATATTCATATTTATTCTTGAAGTTGCCCTGTTAGACACCGGGCCAACTAGCTGCCGGAACAGGGAGCTATGTATTGACAAATGCACAAAATAAAGAAAAATTAAAGAGAAAGTAGCGTGTATTAAAGTAAACACTTTTGGAATGGGAGTGTGGTTTTATGTAGATGGTGTCTCCTTGCAGTAGGTCTTCCGCAGGAGCACGTGGCCACTCTGTAAAGGATAAGAAATAACTGCTGAGTGCAGAACTCTTTTTCCTACTTTTGAAGCATTCGCAAAGCTAAACCGAATCTCTGTTTGGAGATTAAATTGTCTCTATGCTGTGGGAGGACAGGAATCTCCCTCTGGTTTGTGCAACATTGTTCTCAGCTCCTTTTCTGTGGCCTCGTCTAACTCATGCCACACATGAACATCCGAGTGCTCCTTTACATTCCCCACCCATGTTATTGCTGCAGGTGTTGTACTGTTGCTCAGTGAATGGTAGCAGATTTTTAACAAATTTGCAACAGCAATCTGGACTACTGAAAGGATTATGACTAAACCAATAAATTACTATTGTCTGCTTTCATCACACGACAGATTCCCATAACCCAGTCCAGTGTGGCTGAAGGTTTTATGCTGATAAAGATTACTGGGTTTACTTACATTTTAGAAACGCTATTGTTCCATTAGATGCATAAACAATTGTTAGTCAAAGATCAAACAGAGATAATTACTGTTTTTTTGCACTTTTGGAACACAGATGAGATGATTAGAAAAATCCAAAAAGAGGTGAAGCAATAACGAAGCTTCTCTTAAGCAATGTCAAACATCTCTTTCTTGTTTAACAGCATTTTGTATCTCCATCAATAATCTTGCCAATGGTCATATAATTAACTATGCTAATAATGCTTCTTTTAGTCTTTTTATTACTATTATTGCTGTGAACCTACTTACGAGCAATCCGCTGCAATTAGTAATTAATCTGATGATTGTGTTGCCCTGTGCAAACGTGAGATGGAGCGTGTTGATTTCACCGCACCAGCCTCGCTCGCCGCTCCGCACGTTGGTGCCGCCGTGTGCACCGGCCGGCGCCGAGCCGCCTTCGCGGCGGTGGGGACTGGGGACAGAGTGGGCCCACGTGTCACCTCGTCCATCTCGCCTGGCTGCCGTCAGCCCCTTTGCTCTGAGGGCACCTCCCTCCCGGTGCCGGTGCCGTCTTGTTGCATGCGGAGGAGAGAGGCAAACGCAAGACCGGCTGACTTGGGCGGCAAGGACTCCCGTGAAACACGTCGTTGGATATTTAATATGGAAATGTTTCTCCTCCAGTTTGGTGTTTCACATGGAAGCCATTTCTTTCTCACTTTCTAAACATTGCCTTTGATTCTCTTTTCTTTAAATCCCCAAATTACCGTCCTCTATCCACTCTTGTTTACTCTGGCAATCTTGTAATGCTAGCCTTTGCCAACAGCCCACATCCCACTTTTCTTTTTTCCCCTTAGCTTAATATAGGAAACAAATGTGATAGTGTTTATTGGCAAGTGGTGACGTTCTTGTGGCAGTCATTGTGCTGAGCACTAACAGGGTGGGAGAGGTGAAGAGAACTGAGAATTCCCACTTGAAAGCAACCCCTTTATTTGTTTAAATTATTGCTGGTGGCCCTTTCCTATTAGAACTGGCATCGCGGTTTTTTGCAGGGGATGCACAGTAATGGCAATGAAAATCTGAAATATCTCTTAAAGAGATAGCGCACGCCGTGACTTAAGCACCTGAACCTTGGAAATCCAGTCTCACCTTGGCTTCATCTTACTGTCATTCCCTGTGCGACGGTGCAGCAGTAGGTACTGACCTCAATGCGCATTGTAACTCTTCTCCCTATCTTATAGCATTTATTTAATTTAATTTAAATTAAATAAATTAATAGTTGAAGGTAGTTGAAGGTTCCTGAAAGTCACTATTAGAAAATGATGTAGTTTTTATACATAGTTTTTATCCTTCTCTAGACAGGAGTTGGAACAGGGCGTTCAGCAAGCCCATACAGAAACTATCCAGAGCCTGGTGGCCTGTGAGGTGGCTCGAAGCCGTTATAATGCAGGAAAGTGATATTAGCCCAGCAAGTGGAAGAATCGGTTTTTAATGTTTTGTAGCCACGTGTAAGTGTAAAAGCTGAAGGCACAAATCAGGTTTAGAGGAGGTAGTGCTATTCGGAGCTAAAATTCATGCAAAAAGACAAAAATATTTTTCCATCCAGCACTTACAACATGGACCCTAAACCTGTCTAATCCCTGCTCCACATAATCACCAACAAATACCTGCCAAAAGTCTATATATCTGTATAAAGCTGCAGATATCTGACACTTTGTAAGCATCCCTGAGTTACGTGTCTCACCCACATACACCTCTGCTGAGCTGTGCAAATACAGCAAAAGGTAGGGTTCTGGTGAAACCAGTACTTACACACTATCTCAGTGTTGGAAGTAATTAATCTTCAACTGTATGAGGCTCTTTGTGATGTAAAGCAAGTGCTGACACTTTTGTGTAAACATGAAGATTAGCATATTTACAAACTGGTAGATGTTACTTTGATCAGTGGCTGCTTGCACTGGAAAGGCATGCTGGCACGCGGGTTTGCTCTTCATGTGACAAAGACGTCTAATCCTTTTACACTATTCTCAGATCCATATTTAGAATTCTGACTTGTGTTTTCTATATCCACTTGAGCTCCCTGTTTGGTTTGTTTAGCAGTGTTCATCCACTCTTTATACTCACTAGTGACTCATTCCGGTTTGTTTTCTTTGCAAAGCAAGCAGTAAAATTCCAAAGTAGTAAATGACCTGGGTGAAAAACCCTTAAACTCCTTTCGATTTAATTACTAAAGCAAATTGGAACCACTTGCAGTCAGGCTTTTTGGTGGCCCGTATAAAGATCTTCAGTGTTTTCCTTCTTGCTTTTAAGTAAGTTAGTGTGAAAATTAGCCAACCCAGCTCCAGCCGACTTCTAATGCTGTTGCATCAAGACTTCTGTTTCTGTGTACATTCAGACTCATCCGGAAGACTTTGAAAGAGGCATCCTCGATGCTTGTTTTTGTTCGTTGTAATTTAATGGTAAACTGTAAACAATACATAATTCATTTTAGTGCAAATTACAGCTTTACATACTCCAAACTGGTTAGTGACAGGCGATCTTGCGGTAACGAGATAATGACCTGAGCAGGTTAAAACAGGCTGGGTCTTATCTTTTCAGGAGGATGAAATAATGTTATGACATTGTCAGCATATTGTCTAACATGCTGGGATGCCGGCAGCTCGTTACTTGTGTGCAACCCGGGTGCCTGAGTAAACGATTGCAAGACGGGCCCTTCTAGGTGTACATGCGGCGTCAAGACCGGACACGCCGGGCGACCGCAGAACAACCGGAGAGATGTGTGGTTGAGGTGGGCCCACACACGCTGGCGGAGGGAAGCGGAGGCTCTTCGCTGGGTGCGGTGCCACGGCGCTTCTCAACGCCCGAGCCTTCGCTTGAACGCCCGGAGCAAAGTTGCCCGGCCTCCCCCAGCAGGTCGTTGGAGGTGGGTACAAATCTGCTCGGTCTTGGAAGCTTTCCTGCTCTCTTCTGGCAACCTGGAGCTTTGCCTCCATCCCCAGGCACACCTGTTGGCTTGTCAAAGGTGAGGCAACTGCTTCTCGCCAACCTCCCGTCTTCTACAAGGTGTGAGGTTCAGCCCAGGCTCTTTAGGCACTTGACCTGGCTCCCATCCACACGCTGTAACCTCCGAGCTGATTTTAGGGCTCTGACTCAGTTTCCATTTGGCAACGGCTCCCAGTGATAAATGCGCAATGCAGAGACACAGCTGCCACCCAGCTGTTTGCCCTTACGGCACAACTGGAAAGACTGCTCTGGCATTTTACCTGTGGTTTAAGCTAATATGTTGGCCTGTAAAGTTGACAAGCTGAGAGCTTCCCCTTCCGCCCTGCGGTACAGAGTGTAACTGCTGCTGGAAGAGGGCAGCAGGTACCTTGTGGTGGCAACAACTTCCATGAGGTTGACTACAGCCCCAGTGGCTGTTGCTCTGCCTTGCCCAGAGCTCTAGGCTCTCCATGCAAAATGAAAAGAAAAACAAATCTCAGTCGTCTATCTAGTGGTTTTCAAATGGATCAAGGTGATAAATAATTTCATATACTAAGGACCCCACCACCTTTCCAGACAAGCAGGACACCTCTGCTCCCAAGGTTGGCCTGAGGCTCTTTGGTGGGATATTAGACCTTTTACTTTGTTAAGAAAACCAGCTGTGAATAGCGCACAAGAAAGGCATATAATGATGTCTTGTGTCCTACATTCGTTTTTCCAGGACCGGTGTCCCAGGTGCACCACCGAGGGCAAGGTTAGCATTTTCCCCTTGAAATATTGCAGTCTGGAGTCTGCAGTCACACAGATTTAGAGACAGGAGCCGTGGTTTGATTTCTTGTTAAGCAAAGTAAGCAGGTGAAGTGCTCAGAAAAGAAACTGATAGACTTTTCTTGCGTTGCTTGCAGAGCGTCATATGTATGTTAGATCTATTACTGATTAAAACTCTTGTTAAACCGAGGATCAAAAAGAAAGCTCGACACCTCATTTAGCTCTTTTCATGACTGGATTAGCCTAAATAGAACAACTTGTCTATACGGGAACAGCACAGACACTTAATTTTAAAAATATTTTCCTCTCTAGACAGAGAAACTGTGAATAAAGTAAGGAGGAGGAAAATGTTTTATTTGATTGCAGTGATGAAAAATGAAAAATTATTGGGTGAAATCTTGATCCCACCAGAGTCAATGGTTTTTCCATGGTTTTCAGTGAAACCTACTGTATTTCCTATCCATATTTAAGGGGGAAAAGCCCCCTCAAATTCTGCAGGTGACATTGTTACTTATTTAAAATGGAATAGCTGGTTGCACATTTATTAACTAAAATAGCGTATTAACTGAAACCTTCCTAAGTATATATTAATCTCTGTGGTTTACTACAAGCTTGTTGTGGTTACCTCAAACCAGGACAAAGCTTTCAATATGTCTGGATTGCTTTTAACTTAATAAACAGCTTAGATGACATGTCGTTAATAGGCTAAACAAAATGGAATTTTGGTAGGTTTAGTCTCAAGCCATTATTTGTGTCTTCGATTTTTTCACATTGCGAGCGTTCATCACTTCTGCAATTTAAATGCACGGGCAGACAGGGAATGCTTTGCAGCCAGTACTGGAATATAAGCCTGGATCCTTCAGGCTTTCACTCTCATTCCCTCCTGTTTCTCCCGTGTGGTGCTAAATCCGGGCGGTGGAAGAGCCCGTCTCCAAGTTGCCAAGTCTGGGCTGTCTTGCAGGCCAGACCCAAACGTACATTCCCGTGACCCGAAGTAAGCAAGGCAGGCTCAGAGCCTTGGGATTATAGCTTGACCAGGGGCTGAGAGGCAGGAGGAAATGTCTACAAAGGCTGCGAAAAGGGAATAGCGTCTCAGGGCTGCAGTGAAGCTGGGAAGCTGCAATAGTCCTGGATCACAGGATTTGGGGCTTGGCAAGCTGATTATTCAGCTCCGTAACACTTTGAGCCCAACCATGAACATCATATGAACTTTGATATTTTTAGTGGTGTCCATGGCTGCGCTGTAGTAGGCAGGACTGACCCTTTTATGCTCTTGCAGGTCTTTTTTCTGACAGTTTTATAGGCATAAATAGATAAAAATCTCCATTTTAGGAAAAGCATGTATTTAGGAATTTTAGGATACTAATTTCATGTTGCCCTAGAGCATTTTCTGCAAATGTTAGCATGCACATACTATTTCTGGTGATTAAAGCAGAGTATTTTGACTTTAAAGTGGCATCCTCTGAATAAATCTGTCTCCAAATGATTTATGCATGCCATTAGGATTTAGTGCTGGTAGTTGTCCTGGGAAGCCTGATCTGGTCTTTCAAGAGTTGCCTTAGCTTTATCAGTCCATTTACATGTGGTCATATTTCAACCTCCAGGAGCTTTAAAATGTTTAGTACACAGAACACAAATTTAAGCCTGTGTTTGTTTTTATTGGTGGAACCTCTTTCCTTTCTTCAACATTCTCAAATGTTCCCTGGTTTAAGTAGAGTTATCTAAGGTAAGCCACTCTTGCCCTTACCAGGGATATTCCACTTTGTTCATAAGCACATAACATAACTCTAGTCCCCAGTGATTTCATTGTGAAATTAAAACCCAGACACTCATCCAGATGTCTTAGAAGATAAGGGCAGGCCTAATCCGTATGTCACAGAGGACTTGAGGAGCAGGAATTCACCTATACATCATCACGTTGTTATTAGCCTGGACCACGGCGAGCCCAACACAAACATTTTCCACAGGGCTCGCATTCAGGCTTGGTAGTGTTAAGAAAATACCCTCCAGCAATGTGTTATTTTAGGCTGAAACAAAAGTCGACATGAATGGCAAGAGGAACAGAGAAGTATTGTTTTTATTTTCCATGTGAACCCGTAACTTGCGTTAAATGAAAATCTAACCAACTAAGATGTAAATACCGTTGTGTTCAAATGAGCTATCAAATAGCAACACATTTATTTTGTGATGGAGTACTGATGCTTGTCTTAGGCACTGTGGGAAGGGCAATTTAGATAGTAGAAGCCAAAAGCTTTATCTGATTAAAACTGATATGATGATTGATTTTGACAGAGAGAAATCACTTCCATTGCAAAAAAGAAGGCAACAAAAACATCGTGCATTTGTCATTAATATGAACAGTGGCACTGGAATTAGAAACAAAAACATGGGCCTGTGAAAAAGGCAAATTTTGCCTCTGTTTTTCCTGGTTCTGCCACAGAAGTCACCCCCAGAGCTGCCATAATTATTTCATAAAATGCATGGAAAAATGGAAAACCTTTAGGGTAGGGACCGGAACCCACCTCTCCAAGAGGTGACCTGGCCTGCACAGCACCCATTTCTGTCTGGTCCTGCCTTTGCTTGCTGCTTCTCCATCTCGCCCTGGGAGCGCTCCCAAAAGCAGCCAGAGAGATGTTACAGGATAACGACGAGGCCCAGTTTGTGATTAAGGCATTAAAATGGGAGTTAGCTGGTTTGGATTCAGCTCCTACCTGTGCCGCAGATGTTCTGCGTGGCCGTGGTGTGCTCTGTTTCTGAAAAAATACGTGCTGGTGCCCAGAGCCAGCTGATGCTGGGAGACAGACAAGGCTTACCTACTGGTTGAACATTATACAAGTATGTTTAGAAAACTCTAATGGCACGTAAGCTTTGTGGTGTCCTTCGGCAGAGGGCTGAACCTCTGGTTTATAGTCAGCGCCTCAGTGCTCCCTCCCACCAAGCAGGAAAACTGCAAGGTTAATCACGTTAACGTTTGTGAAATACTACTGTAATATAAGGGACACGTAAGGGTACGTCTGTTAGAAGGAAAACCTACAGCTTTCAAATGAGCTGCCCGGAGTTTATGCACTTACTCAATAGTCTGAGTCTCACAAGCATAAAAAAGTGCCCTGGAAAATTGCTCAGAAACAACGAATACGCTTTTTAAACAAATTTTGAGGGTTTTTCTTTCTTTCTTTCTTTCTTTCTTTCTTTCTTTCTTTCTTTCTTTCTTTCTTTCTTTCTTTCTTTCTTTCTTTCTTTCTTCCTTCCTTCCTTCCTTCCTTCCTTCCTTCCTTCCTTCCTTCCTTTCTTTTCCCTCTGGTTGTGGTTTTCGTTTTTAAAATATGAACATCAACTGTAAATTCATGCAAAGGTATTTATGAAAATCAAGAGTAGAAGAAAGGAATCCGGAAAAATGGCAGGACAGAGAAACGCTTTCTAAAATGGAATGTGGGCTTGATTTTTTTTGTTTTGGGAAGCAGTCCAGGTTACCCTAACAGAAAGCAGAGACACATTTCAGCCTGGGTCTCTTTGTGTACAATGCAATGGCAAAGCAGTTCAAGACCAGTTCATCTGTGTGAAAATATGACCCTGTATGAGTCTGGAGGTCAGTGAAACCACTGTTGATCTGCTCAGGGCTTGCTGGTCACTGCTTTAGGGTCACTTTGATTTATGTGCTTGGATTTTCCACTTCCAGAAGAGTAAAATATGGGTGACTGTCTCTTAGTTGACTCTCGTTTGTTGTTGTAGGCATGCATTTTTCTCAGAAATGCGCACTATATGAAAAAACCTGATAAATTTAATGCAAGGATATAAAGCAACACTTTTATGGAAGATGAATGTATTCTCAGTCATGGTTAGGAAAAAACCCCTAAAAGCCATGGCTTTTCCTGGTTACTTTTAAGCAATATATAAGCTTGCCATCACTCTCTGGTACTTAAGTGTCTCCTTATTGTTGTTTAACAGTTGTGTTTAACAGTTTTTATGGATTTACTTTTAAGAAAGATGAAATTAATGCTAACACCATTTAATAGATGGGATAGTTGAGGCAGACTCAGCTAAAAGAAATCTGTAGCAGAACAGAAAGTTAATTATTTATTGCTCTAACTCCTTTTCAACTTCAAAAGTAAAATTAACGGAAGCTTTGAATTTGCTTTCTTCGTGCAAAAATTACAACTGCTTCTCCGCTGAGATGTCTTGGGAGCGTTGCCACAGGTGGTCACAACTCCACAGAGAATTTGAGGCATGATCTTGAAGTCTGGCAGGGACTTCACGGTGGCTCAGTGGGCACCAGCTCTGGAATGCCTTCCTGAGCATTTCCCTGGCAGGAACTGGTACCAAATAACTTCTTCCTGCTGTGCAACTCAGGAGGGTGAGAGAGGTGGAGATGCAGAGCTCTGCTGGAGGCATCAGTCGGCACAGCACGCCCTGCCTCTGACCTGAGGGACGTGGGGCAAAACGTTGTCTCAGCTGACACCAAAAATTTTATTCCCTTGATCACTTCACATCATCAATTTCAGTGCAATTAATACAGGGGGCGTCTGACTCAATATTTCCGGGTTGGGGTTTTTTTTTCTGGTTTTCTACAAACCTCAACACTTCTGGCTTCAGGGTCAGTTGTCATTCCGTTGGGGAAAACAGTCTTCCCTGTAACAATTGCTATTCCGAGTACTTCTATCAACTGCTATTCTGAGCACTTCTATCAAACTCCTTAATTTGTCCTACAGGACTCTTTAACCCCTTTAAACTTTAAAAAAAACCCTATTAATCAAGGTCACTGCCACTTGCTTTGCATGTGATTGCTGAGAGCCGGCAGCTGGGAGCAGACATGAGGCCATGTAGCTCGGAGCTTGCTCAGTGCATCAGAAAGACCGTCTTTCTTAGAAATTTTGCCTTGTTCTTTCTCTACCCCATCATTAAGTACATTTAAAATATACCTTTGCCTTGACTTGTTTCATCTTGCGTTAGTTCAACTAATTTTGTGGCTACAAGGGAAAAAAATGTGTTAGTTATGGAGGATGGGAACAACAGGAAGAATACTGCAGAAATATAATATATTTCTTTGTTATTAATATCTTACTTCAGATGAGCTGAAGTTGGGGTTGTATCTGTAGAAGTGTTCGGAAGGCACGAATGAGTGGTGGAGAAAATATGAAAAGTCACCTTGTTCAGATATGTACACACCAATTTCACTGACACTTCCATTATTCAACCCAAACACCAGTTTAGAAACGGAATTTGAACATGAGTAAACAAACAACACATCTGCGTGCTGTAACTTTGCCATTGTACTTTGTCAGGGAGTTTTACAAAGCCCCAAAATGTTGGCTTTCTGACGGTCTATCAACAAAATGTGGGGCTGGATAGGCCACAATTATGAAATGTTCAACATGCATCTCAGTACTTGTTCCTTAGAATAACTGCTTCGCAAACCTTCTCCTTCAAGACATCCTTAAGGCTGTTTAATACCCTCTTAGTTGACATTTCTGTCAGCACTCAACACTGTGAAGAGTTGCTGAACTAAACCGTATTAGCAGGTCTTTACAATTATTTGTAAATGTTGAGATACTCAGAAGATTATTGCACTGGTACACTGCCTTTGGTGCCTGAGGGGAGCACGAATTATATCTTATCTGCAGGAATAGCACTGAGAAGCCAGACCGTCTTATGAGATGCTGTGGTGCTCAACCCACTTCCAATCCCATCACTGGGATTGTCAGGATACCATTTATATCTGTGAGCAGAATGGACATATCCTCTAACATTAGAGTTTCGCATGAATCTAATGCATGGGAAATGGATTTTTTTTTTTTTTTCTTAAATGGATAAAAATATCTTCTCATCTGAAACCTTGAACTGATGACATTTCAGAATTCCATTTGGAGAGATGGAAAAACAGATGATCTGTGTTTTTTAAAACTTTCTGATAGCTGGTGCTTCTAGCCTATACAGTTTGTTGGAGTATTACTGGCACAAAGCATTTCAAACTTTTGACTATATATCTGACTCCAGTAAGGCTTACCTATAATTGTCTGTATTTAACTGAGGAAAACTACTGTTTTCTGAAACTTGCTAGTCCAGGATTGTCGGGAGTGGAACCTCGAAGTTAGGTTCTTAAGATTTCAAAGAAGTGGTCCAGTTTTCAAAAGCACTGAGCAACCTCTGAGTGCCATGGAAATTGTCTGGGGTTTAAAGCTCTGGGAAAAGGTCAGGCTGGTTGTTTCATAACCTAAATTTAAGCTCCTATGTACTAAAAATGCCAAGGAAGAAATATCCCATATCATAAGCCAGTTCTTTAAAAAGAGACACACTTTTAACAACTGCTTAATTGAAAGCAAAGCTTATTTTCAATGATAGGAACATATTTATGGTTGTGGTTATGCCTTCTGTGTAATTTCCAACTTAAAAGGATGTCAGTTGTTGCATAACTCTACTGGCCAGTGGGCCATTTACACTGGCTCCTCAAGTAGAAAACGGTTTGTGTTTCTCTTTGTAGCTACGTATCTGTTTAGCTATTGTCTATCTGCTGCGGGGAGCTGCTGGGAGACCTGCTGGAGGACCTCATGGATCTGGCAACGGGAAAGACTGACTCTCACCAAACATTCTTAGCTCTTCCGTGCCAGGGCGTTGCAATGGGAGGCTGCGGGCAGCTTCCATCTGACCATAACGTGAGAAACTCAACGCCGTGCACGTGGCCTGTGATGGGGGATGAAAGTTGAGGAAGGGCATTATCTCACCACAGAGCCTCACCGATAGAGGCTCCACTTGAGCCTGCAGCTCCTCATTCCTTCCAGGCTGAGCGTGAAGGCTTCCTACCCATAATGGGAGTGAAACCTTGCCTCGCTTCGGCTTGGGGTTTTGCCGTGGCGTTGGGTGATGGTGAATTTCATCACTGGATGGTGTATCCTGACATGGGTGTGGGAGAATGTGAGCTGAGCTGGAGCACTGAAACCACGGGAAGGGCAGTAACCTGGAGGATATCATGGGTGGCGGAGGGAGGGGGCACCTGGGAGGGAGTGGAGACAGAGATAAATACTTCTCCCTGCAAATGCTGCCTGAAAAGGGGTCTCTTGAGTGACGAAAGGGTTTCAATATGTGAGGTCCGATTTTATCTCTGTATTTGCTTATGTTTGGCTTTGTTTATTTATGCTTTTTCATGTGAAGCATGGTAGAGGATGATGGTTTGTTCTCAGTTGGGGTAATTACTATTATAATACAGGATCAGAGTGTAATTTCGACTGGAAGGGGCCTCGGGAGATCCCGAGGATCTGCTCTTTTGGAGAAGAAAGGGAGGTCAGCCCAGGTTGCTTAGGGCTTGATCCAGCAGAGCTGTGGAAACCTCCACAGATGGGGACTTCACAGCCCCTCAGGGGACACTGTGCCTTCCTTGGATGTCCCTGGGGGAAAAGTTTCTTCTAGTGGCAGCCCTGGGAATAAGAGAGAAGTCCTGACCAGGCATGCTGGCCATGCTGTTCTCAGCCAGTGCTAATGCTCTCTAGTCCCTTTGCCTGATGCCATCTGTGTCACCCCTGGCCAGCCGATGCAGTTGGTGCCACAAGGCAAGTACTGACTGCATGACCAGCATTCTCAGAAGTGTTTGCCTTTCATTTTTCTCTTCTTTTTCATTAAACTGTTAATAAAGGCCTCAAGATACCAGAATAAAATACATGTTGGGAGGAGGTCCACAGGCATCGAGGTGCATTTTCAAAATCCCACAAGCACAAGTTAACTTTCCTTTCCATTTTCATGTCTTAAGGCTCGATTTCCTGGTGCCCTCGCTTCTGTGCTGTGTTAGAATGGCTGCAGTTAGAGATCACCAAACCCTTTCTTTTTCCAAAAGAAATGGAGTAACACTGGCATCTCAAGCGACACTTCCTCCCTCAATAAAAAACAGGTCTGCTGGTTTAAGGGGTTTGAGTAAACTACTACAGGCCAATAATAGCTGCTGTGATTTTGTAACTGGGGAAAATTTCACTCATTGCAGCACTATGACCCCTGTGAAATCAATGATGCTGCACCAATGTAGAAAAACATTTGTCCCAGTGATTTTCAAATGTCCAACACATGTCTCTGTGAAGGCTGGTGGCTGACCTGGCCGGCTTTCTGAAGCAAGTTTCTGTTTTTCTGTTGCTTCCTGGCTCTCTATGGCAAAGGAACCGTAATAAACAGCGCTGGTTCCTGAAACTTATTCAAAGGAAATATATAGATGGATGTGCATTAAAAAAAAAAATAGTATTTTGATTTTAAATGAAAGGCAGAGAGACCAAGGCTGTTAATCCTAATGTTCTGGCTGCTCTGCAGATTTTATTGCACAAGTTAAAGGTATGTTTCTTTTCTCCTGTGGGGCTGGTTGTGTTGGTAAAGAAACCAGCTCACAATTCACCCCAGGTAAAGTTATAAATGGAGCATGTTTATTCAGAAATGTCCTCCTTCCAAGCAGAGAGTACTTGCCTGGCCTATATTTACCCAGAAGAAACTTGTCCAGATTTTATGAACCAGAAGGGAAAGCGTTGCCCAGAGGCCGGGACTGAAGAGCACTGCCTGTCCCGGGATTGCGTGCTGGGAGCGTGATTCTGCGCCGCGGGACCAGGGCTGGTGCTCCGTACCATTGGGGTCATTCCTCGTCAGGTCTACAGGGGACCTCCAGCCACGGCATGGCTTTCACGTCCCGTTTAGTTTTGCCTGGCAGAATTGTCAAGTTTGTCTGTTTGTTTTCTACAAACTTCACGGCTCCTTGAGTCAGGTGAGAAGCTTAGCTGTTACGAGAAGTTTTGAGGGTTCGTCGGGCTAGAAGAAAGCTTCTAAGCATGAGTTTCAAATGCGGACTTCGCAAAGAAATAAAATGAACCTTTACATTCATTGAGCTTTAACATCTCCTGGTTTTCTAGGGCATCATTTCTGACTCGTGCCTATTTGAGGCTGGCAGCACTGCTGCTGACTCTTTGTGCATTCAGGCTGCGTTTATGTTGCTTGGTTTGACATATTCCTGGGAGACTTATTTCCACTCTCTGTGCATTTAGCCGCAGCCTGGGCAAAGCAAGAGAGACTGTTTTTCAATTCATGTTTTTTCTTTCCCCTTACTTTAGCCTCAACCTTTCTATAGGTTATAGGGTAGTAATTTGTCTATTATTTTGAAAAACACTTACACTGCTGAGTAGAATTATTGGTGGTAAGTCCTGAATAAGTAGGTACACATTGACATTGGATGGACTGGAGGAATATTTTGACAGTAGCAGGCAAAGTATTAGAAGGGAAATTAGGACATGTGATAATTTTTAATCTGCACAGTATTTTGCATGTTGAAGTTTTTTTAAGTTTTCGTCAGGTATCACACATATGTTGCCTCCTCTTGAGAACAGGAGGAACATAAAGCTTTCTGTGAATTCGAAAAACAAAAAAGTTTTTATTTGTATCATGAAAGACCTCCATGCATTTTCCATGCATTATGGAAAGCAATAGGAGATGGAGGTTGACAGCTGAAGGTCAATGCTGTACCTGTCAGATCCTACTAGATGGTCATCGGTTTTGTCACAGGACACAATTTTCCTGACTTTTAGTTAAACTTTTGGTTTCTGATTAATACAAAGATATGTACTGATTTCTGGATCTTGGCCAAAGACTCTGATATCTTGTAAATTATATTTTACAAGTTTTCTAGAAGAGAAAGGACAGGAACTCTTTTCTCTGGCCAGGTAAATGTGTGACCATAATAGTATTAGAAGGATCCTTGAAGTGTTTTCCTTCACATGCATAGGAGCCCCTTAAGTATAAGGCACCAAAGAACCACACCCGAGAAGATCTAAGGTAATTTTGTTGTTTGTGCTATGCTGGAATTTTTTTGTTTCATGAGTGTTTGTCTATTCGGGCATGGCTGAAATGACCCTCTTAACATCTACCGTTAAAACTTGAAATGGCACAAGCCTGAATCATGCAAGCAAAAAGACGGTACCTTGGATTTATGTGCTTGAGTCTCTTGGCGCTGGCAGAGCACCCAGAAAATAGAGTTTTAATCAGTAGAAAAGCGCCCAAATTCTACAGGTGTGTTGCTGTCGACCACAGTCTGAACATGTCTCCCTTCTTTCCTACCCGACAGTAGACTCGTACTGGAACGTGTCCAGCGCCTTAATGAATTACAAACCTGTAAAATATTTCTTTCCCTCTGCCTGAGGTAACTGCTCTTTAACCTGGCAGCGAGACCGGGTACAAATAGGCACTTGAGACTGAGTCATGGGGAAATGTGCTGTGAGTGGAACCCGGGGCTGTGCCGCGGAGCCAGTCCATTACACCTCGGCCACGTAGCCACACACGGTGCCAGAGGATGGAGAGACCCTCCGTGGCCGTGCCCAATGGCAGGCACACGTGTGGGAGCAGGTGGGCAAGAGGAAGCTCAGCTGGGAGCGAGGGAGAGGGCTACGGGCAGGGTCAGGCAGGGAAAGGCATTCCCGGCGTTCCTGCTGCTGCGCTGCACGGGGAGAGCGGTGCCAAACAACACATGCGCCGTTGGCATCTCCGGTTGCTTCTGCTTCTGTAAGTCATGAACCATTCCACCGAAGCCAATGGCACCTCATTAATGTTAAACTGATGTGAATAAAAGGCAACTGGGACATATATGTTTCCATACCTTTATACCGCTGGGTCTGATTCTACTTTTTCTCACACTGGTTTGATATTGATACGATTCCTCTGGCTTCCATGATATGAATCTGTATTTAACCTGGGTCAGCAAGATCTCAGTCAGCTTCATTTACTTCAAAAATGTGTGCCTGGAGCTGTTGGGAAAGGACGGGTCTGTAAAAGAACAGAAGATGGGAGGTAAGAATAGGAAAGGCATCGAGAAACAGCTCAAGGATGGAGCTTTATATTTCTTTTCCTTGTTTGCCTACAGTTTGTTGCCTTTGTCAGTGAAAAATGGGAGAGATGAAAGAAGGGAATGTCTCTTGAGTTACTGGTTGTCTTCAGGCTGAGCGAAGCCCTGGGGTAGAAGCATGTTAGTCCTCCCTCCTTCCCTCATTTCAGCTGTTCTGTGTGTTGGGGGAAAAAAAAAACCAACCAAACCTTCTTTTTTTCCAATACAAAATAGGAAAGAACTACAAGGAAACCGAGCAGATTATTTTTTCCAGTTTGCCTTAGGGTTTCCTGGAATTTTTGCTACTGTACATTTATTTAAAGTAACCCTATCTGTTTAAATACATGCTGATCTTTGGTTGCTCTGAGATGAGAATCGGCCCCGAAGAATGCCTTTCGCTTGCAGTCATTTTTGTATTGTCAGTTCTTCCTCCTCACCCCCGCCACGCTGACCTCCGGCGGATCGGGTGACAGCGGGATAAACTACAACACATGTGGTCCTGGGCAGAAAGCAAGTTATGACCCAAACCCATCCAGGGATTGCGAGCTGTTGTCAATCTCCTCAAGGATGACGAAGCAATCTGTTTCCAAATGAAGGTAGATGTAAGATAAATTCTTTGACTGCTATTCTATTTTTCTTGGCATTAACCAGGCGCTGTTACTGTTCTGTGGCTTCGTCTCCACCGATTACGAACTAAACCAACATCATCTGCTGCAAAACTGTCGTGACCCAAAACTCCTGTGCCTCTTCGCAGTGACATTGTGAGTAAAATCAACGCCAATGATTCATTGGTACATGTTTAATAAGACCTCACAAAGTTATGTCAGGCGCTTGGAGAGGATGTTTGGAAATAAAGGCTTAGTCCTGAGTGTCTAACCCAGACGAACTGCCTCCTTAATTTTGCTGAAATAATATGTGCAGCTAAGGGTTCGCTAGGTCGCTGGAAAGTTTTTTGGTTGTGCACACTATTTAAATATTCTGTGCAATTGTCATCGTTACATACCTGAAATGAAAACAAGTCTTTTATAGTGAAACTTAGGACGTTATGCAATAAACTGGAATTTATCGTTTAATCCTCCAACCAAGCTATTGCACAGCAAATGGAATTAATTAAGATTTCTTGTTGGCTGTCTCAATTTCACAATAAGCGTATTTTTATTTGAGCAACGTGTGTATATCATGAAAATATTTCGAGGAAAAAAATTATCCAAATGGAGCAGCCTTGTTGTAAATCATACTGCATTTTTTTTTTCCTTAAATGCAATTCATATCAATATCATTTGTTAGAACCGGTAAAAATAGTGCAAGCTTTGTAAAAACGTAAAATGATTTACTTTTTTGTTATCTAGACTATATGTAAGCCATTGCTAATTAATACTGCCCTTTCTGATGGCTTTGCAACAGGCGTAACTCAAACAAACCAATTATAAATGATTTTTCAATGTAAACTTTTAACAGCATGGCCTAAGGGCTCGCTCAACATAAAAGTACAATTTAGAAAACATAAGTTTTAACTAAGGTCAGGATATATCAGGCGATGATGGATGTACATGTAAAAACATCTGACTGTGGAATGACAACGTTTTCTTCAAGACTAAGCAAAATGTTGGTGGCAGCGATAAGCAGGATGAAAAATTGCCTTGAATGAACTAAGCAGGAGATTTGGGTTTGGGGTCTGAGTTGCTGGGTGGGTTTTTTTGCATTGTTGTTTTGGTTTTCTTCAGTGTTTTGCAAATCAGAGTTCCAGGGATGCTGGGCAGTATAGTCGGAGTTTTAGACCTATTTCCTACAGCGGGCCCCTGAGAAATTCAGACTTTTCAACGGCATCTGCTGTCTTGAGTCTCAAGAAATCAGCCCCTTTTCTTCCTTTCCCTGGCTGCTGGAGCCGAGCCCCTCTGCCGCGGGGCCGCCCCGCGCGTCCTCTTCTGCCGGCACGTGGTGGGGCAGTGCGTCTGGCTCTAAGTTTCCAGCTACCGAATGGAAAAACATCATGGCTCTGCCATGCAGAGCACTCATCCAGTATATCCTGACGTCACGGGTTTAAGCTTGTTCAGCATTTTGGAGGGGTGAAGCCTGGGAGAGAAAATCTCTGTTTGAATAGGTGGCGGTTGACTGCTCCGCGCTGTCTTTAAGAATATTCATCCTTATTGTCTGTATTTCAACAGCCCGAGCGAAGCTGGCAGGAGCTTGCATCATGTGCTGTATCTAATTTGGTGGAAGCAGTCACATGTCCATCGTGTGATCTGTATCAGGTTTGTACTGCTGAGTCATCTGGTATCAATTCTTGGGGAGAGAAGGCTCCATGGCTGCAGACTCTCACGTGTTCCCGGAGCTCCCGCTCCCGTCCTGTACTTCATTTATCACAGTCCTGCTGTGGCCCTGCTCCTCTGCCATCTCCCCAACTCACCTGGTGCCTCTCCTGGAGCTCAGGAGCATGCTTTCCCCGACGCACAGGTCACCCCATCCTGAACTCAGCCCTCCAGTGAGTCACCCAAGCTTTGTAAAAGGTTCCTCGGCCTCTCACTCTTTACTGTACGCAGCGTAAGAAATCGGAGGGTGCTCATACATTCCCCCCTTCTCCTTTGAGAAATCCAAACCTTTCCCTTCCTTCACATGTGGTGTCTCCTCAGCCTCTTGCAAAGAGGTTGGAGAACATTGTGTTTTTGTCAAGCCGTTCCCTTCTCCTCTCCACCTGAAAACCATTGTCCTGGTCATCAGCACAGCACCCACGATGAGCGCGCCTGCCTCTTCCCCCGCAAAGGCAGCCAAAGACGGAATACCGGAATACTGGACAGAAACCATAGGCTGGAGCCGGGTCAGCAGGTTATCAGCCAAGCTCTGACTGAAGATTTGTCATTTTGTTGAAGTAAAAATGAATTTTGCTGATGAACTAAAAGCTTAATTAATTTTATTTTTGATAAAAACACTGCAGCCTTCTGTGTTTACTAGAATTCCGACGTTGCTGACCAAACAGTGTATTTATATAGTGCCTGAGTTGCTGGTGAAACCCAGTGAGCGCTACTGGGAAAACCAAAAAATTACATCTTAGTTGGATTAGAAACATTTATAACTTCTGCTGTCGTACTTATTTGTTCCCTTGCCTCGTGAGCGAAGTCATTCTATTGATGCCGTCTCCCCTCTTTTTTCTTGTAATCTGTAACTACATTGAAGGTATTAATAATCATACACTTTGTCCGGCGTCTCAACTGGATGACAGGGCACTGGTTAATGAGAGCACAATTGGTGTCCTGGCTCTTTGGGAGAGCCCAGGCAGCGCTCGCGGTGGAAATCATTGAAAATAAACATGTGGGAGCTTAAGCGCTCTTTAATAACTCCTTCTGCTTGTTTGGTTAGCAATTTTGATGATTTTTGTCTGCTGTGCCTGGCTCTGCTGCTGTAGAGGCATGGTTATTTATGGTGGCAAAGGAGGTTATGATCTCTTTATATAAACGAGGGGGCAGAGGTAGAATATGGTAAGTTCTGAGTCACAGTAAGCGCTTCAGTTTTACAGCTCCGAGGCCAAAACCAAACATCCACATAGGGTGGATATTTTTCTCCCCAGGTTTTAAATCATGAAGAAATAACTGTAGATATCATTAGTATTAGCTATTAGATCAAGAGTTAGCCATTAGACTCTAATAGACTTAGGATGCTGATGTGCCAAGTACTGGGAAAAGCTATGAATTTGTTACCTAGGCACGCTTTGTCCTGTCTGTAGCTTTTGCTTCTACTTAGGTATTTAGATTATTTTTGCTAATGGCAAGACAGTGTTACCAAATGGAAACGAGCACTCGATTATTTCCTTCTTGAATGTGCCATAGATTGATGTACTTGTACGGAGCTTGGTACCGTATGTGCTTTGTCTGAAACAAAGGGTTTAAAAAGGTCTCATACTGCTTGCAGCATTGCAGTCCTTGAGTGTTAAGACTTTTGCAGTAATCACAATTTTTTTTAGCAAGCACTTGGCTGCCTTTGTGCCCCAGCAGTGTCCTGGACTGCTTGCCCTGCCAGGGAACATGGACAGTTTCCCTCTGGGAAGGGCTCAGCCTCATCACAGTGGAGAACGCTAGCCCAAAAAAATACTTTTCCTTTTTCTCATCCCAAGAGGGATCTGCAGAAGCTTTGTTTTGTGGTGTGTGATGGCTGCGGCATTTCCTGCGCCCGGGCTCGGCTGAGGCAGGGCAGGGAGGGAAAGCCATAATCTCCTTCGCCCCGGCATTTAGCACCTAGCCGGCAGCGCGCCCTGTGCACCCCCTGTGCAGGGGACGGAGCGAAACAGCCCGGAAACTTTGCCGTAAGTGAATGAAAATGACATTATAAATTAGGGGAGAGCCCGAGAGCGCCTGTTGAGATGTTCTCAGACGAGGGCTGGCCAGTCCCTGGAGCTGTGACCGGTGCTTGGGAGACCGGCGTTTGTCCTGGCTGCTGGCCCGAAGCCGTGGAGAAGCAGAATTAGTGCTGCGACGCCCAGCGCCTCGTCCCGTGGCCACGGCACAGCGTTGGCTCGGTGCCTGGGGACAAGTTGGCCTCAGGTGCTGATTTTCAAGGGAGCTGGACTCCGGTCCCAGCTCTGAATACGCCACCCGGTGTCAGCCCCCGCTGGGGTAGCACCTCTCCTGTCAACGCGCCGGCGGGGAACACCGCACAGCCTTCCCCAGCCCTTATCCATGAGGGAAGCAGTTTTCCCTCAGACCTTCTGCAGATAACCAGCATCCTACCAAGCAGCCTGGAATGCTCTCTGTCCTCTTGCATTATATGAGTGATTCAGATTTTTTGCATAATATATTTAATTTGTAACTTATGTATGTGGTAATTTGGGAGACATCGGAGTAGGACATTTCCTTTTCTTGTTACTGCTGAAATGATGAAAATTTATTCTTTCTCAGAAGCGTGTGGGGAAGGGTAGCCAAGAGCTCGGGCTGTGGGCGGCGGGATTGCGGGGGCCAGCGGTATGTTCAACAAAAGTACGTATTAACCTACAACACAAGGGAGGGATTTTTTTTTTTCCCTTTTCTGCAGTCATTTTACTTTTCAACATCAGAAGCCACCTTTGAAAGACAAGAGTGGTATTTTTTGAACAGACCCCCTTTTTTCTTCCAAACCTTAACGTTACAGATGGGTCAACTTAACTGGCTGTTTTACAGGCTTCCGCGGGGCCTGCTGAGGAGGGCAATGGTTTGAGATGAGGTTTGCTCCTGCCCTCCCAGAAGAATCCCTGCCTTCCTTACCTCCTTTGTTGTACAACAGGGCTTTTTATATACCATTATTTATGATTTACCTAATATAATTGAAATTTATTATATTATGCATTCTGTTCACTAATATAGATTAATGAATATACTACCTAAAATTATTATCTAATTTTATTTATTATATATCTATTTAATATAATAATTTTTTTTTTTTTTCTGATTTTGAACTTTTATTTCTCTTATTTTCAGGTGGTCGGAGACTGTCAAAATATGAAGAAATATCAAGAAACCAACATCTCGGACGCCCCGGAGGAGTCATTGCTGATTCAAGGGTGAGCCTCGACGCCGCTCCTCACGCTTGCCCCCACACACACGCGTTCAGAAGCCAAACGTTGCCTGAAGTCCAGAAAGCCCAGCAATGTCTGGAAGCTGGAACCAAGACCCAACCCATCACCTAGCCCGGTGCCATCCCTGTTTTGTGGTGGCGGTTCACCTGTCCGCACCTCCTCAGGCCCTGCTGTCCTGACAACCTCTTGGCTTCTTCTCTACGTGGGCATCTGCCCTGGCTCCCTACTCTCATCCTGCTTTTTGCCTGCTCTGCAGCAGTGGTACTTACATGATGTCTTCTCCAAGGCGCCTTGCGAGGAAATGCCCTGCAAATCGCCGTGTGGTTTGCCAGCTGAATTCCCTAATGACACTCTCATTAATAGTTCTTGCTGCCAAATGCTCTTGGCTTCTACTTTCAGAACCGTCTGCGTTAATAACGAGTACCTCCGCTTGGAAATCCTTGATGGGAAGTATTGTGCTCGTGTCACCACCACAGGCGGCAGCTCGGGACCGGCTGAGAGGGAGGCGCTGCGATGGATCCGCAGAGCGGCTCCGCTGCTGCCGCTGCCGGGATATCCCATCGGCAGCCCACGTCCCCTGCCCATGGCAAAGGGATTCCGGCAGAGCTCCCCAGCTGCGCTGTTGCTTCCTTCCCATAACCCGGGCACACGAGCAGCTAAAATCTTCAGGACAAACCACGTGCAAACTGATGTTACCAATACATTTGGGTCCAGGAGGAGATCTAACAGGCTGTTCAGCTTTGCGGAGAAGCGTCTCTCTGGATGGTATGTGGGGGGGGCACATGGGGGGCACGACGACACCAGGCAAGACCAGTAGCAAATGCCAGATGACATTTCTCTCCACAGGCTGCTTCTGTGGAGAGCTGTGAATTTCCATGCCCTCCTGGCTGCCCTGCCTGAGACAGTAAGTGCTTGAGTACTTCCCAGCAAAAAAATCCTGGGAAAGACAGAACTCTTTCTTGTGATAAAGGCTGGCTGCACAGTTCGGGAAGACGAGCCTGTCGGGGATGCTGCTGCACTCAGGCTGAACCTGTGGGAAGTGTGCCTGTTCCTAATAACTGTTGTGTGTATTTATGTGGCAGTCATTGTGCTTTGCAAGGAGGGAGTCACAGAAATAATTAGTTAAGAGCGTGAGGTTTTTGGCACAGATTCCCTTTCTCAAGTAGCTGTGATGTTCATATATAAGAAAAATTGATTTGGCATCTAGACAGGATTTCAGCACGCTCATGGTTATGGAAATCAGCTATGGGTATGGAGGAAATCTGTATATTGATTCATAAACTGACTTGATGACTTGTTCATGCTTTAATATTTTCATGGGCTTTTACCCAAAATAAAAATGTCAGGAGGTACCACTTGACTGTGCTACAGCACCATCTAAAATGGTGGGAAGAGTGCAGGGAAGAAAAGGGATTTCCCATTAGACAGAAGCCTTTGCTGTCTGTGCTAATTAATTTTTTCCTTAAAGAAGAGGGTTTTTTGCCTTTGCCCTTGCTTATTGTGTTAAAACGTGCACCTATAGAACACCCAGAGAAAAATGTTTTCCTATGAAAGACCCTCAGTTTCATGGACACCTTTTCTTTTGCAAGAGCTCAGGAAAGCCGGTCCTCGTGCTGCTCACAATGTGCCAGTACTGCTAGAACTGCCGTGACTGTGTGTGTGGAATTGCATGGGAATAGCTTCACTTTGGTATTGCGCAGCACGGCAGAAGCCAGCATCACTTGCTGACTCTTTTTCTTGGTCAGACTGGTTAGGTGGTGTTTAGTCAGCATCAGCAATGATCTGGGACCGCCTCACGAAAAACCCTTATTAATACACTGACTCTTCACAAACATGTTTCTCTGAAGGTTTAAAATCTTAATCCCTGAATAATACCTCTGCCTGCCTCGTGGTTTTCTTTGGAGACGTTCCAGCGCTGACCAAGTCTTAACCCTATTTGACTTCACGTATGTGGGCTCGAAATGGAGGCAGGATGGCTGCTGGCCGTTATTAAAATGGACGGAAACTGTGTCATGTGTAATTTCATCTAAGATCCAGTGTGATAACAGTATGAGACCCAATCCTGATCTCATTTGCAACAGTACGCTTCCGATGTGACTTCAGAAGAAATCGATGGGTGTAACGTAAGATGAGTCACAACGCAGACAGTGTGCCATAGCAAGTAGAATTTTCTCCATAAATAATGTCTCTTTTGGCAAGACACGGGGAAGAAAAGCCTGAAAATCTATACTGTATTGAACTGCATAGTTCAAGAAAGAGGCCTTATACATGTGCATTTTGGAATGTGTAGGCTGTTCCTTGTGGACTAAATCTTCCCTGAAGACAGTTGGTTACTCATTTTCACAAAATCTCTGCAAGTCTTTTCCACGAGTGGGATGTAGGATTAAAAGATCTCTGGGGCCTTGTTTGAAATTACCGTGTTTGGACACCACCTTGCGTATCGAAAACACTCACGGAGAAACCAGGGACGTATCTCATGGTGTCTCAAGGTGGACTGCTAGAACCACTGAGAAATTGTCATATCCTCAGAAAGAAACAAGAAGGCCATTTTGTCATCTGCTGGTTGGCTTCTTGCTGCTTATTAAGCACTCTGCCAAACTTGGCTAATGAGTGATTTAAATGTAGTGTGAAGGCAGCTTTTGTTTCCTTCAACTGCTATTTTAAGAAAGATCCCTTACAATTAATTGACTGGCGAACTGTATAATTGCTGCTGTCTACACCGCATGCACCGGCCAAACGCGATGGGTAGCGAGAGCGCTGGCATCTTGGTCGGGGCTGCGCGAAACCCTTCAGAGAACCTCTGCTTGCCCTCTCTTTATGCTCTTGGGTAGGAGAGGGCATGTTTAGTTTTCTGCTTACTCTATTCCCTTTTGTACTTGTTCATTTGCTAGGTGCATAAAGGAGAGGAGGTCACTTGTGCACATGGGATAAAGAGGTATTATGAATTCTAAAGTGTTTGCTTTATTGGGAAAAGCACAGCAAGCAGGAGAGCGCAGGAACATAATGTGTGAATTTTTAATGAATGTTGTGCCAAGTGTTTGTGCATTTCTTTTTTTTTTTTCTACCTGTAGCAGCTTTATTCATTTGGGAGAGTACTGCGTACAAGATATTCTTTAGTAGTATGCTGGCTGCTGTTTAGTTTTAATAAATTAAATCCTTTATATCAATGTAATATTCTTTAGACAAGCACTTTCAAGACAGATTAGAAATGAACTTAAGGGGATTAAAAGCTTCTCTTGCTAAAAACAATGTTTCAGATGGAAAATCCACTTATTTATGTCACTTTCAGTGGACTGCATTTGTCTTTAATATGTTGCTACTGCTAAAGAAAGCAGGGCTTTGCCCATGACTGCAGCCTTTCTGCTTTGCTTTACATACACAGCAATGTTTATTTTCTTCAGTACAGTAAGTTGCTTTGGGAAAAAACTGATGGTTTCCCATGAAACTGTGAGCAACCATTTTCTTTCTTATTTAGAGAAAATGAAGGATTTAATGGATCCGGCCTTTTAAATAGCGTCGGTCTCCTTGTAAAATAGCAATGGAAGGTATGAGCAGAGAGAAAAATCCGCTTTGATTTTCCCCTCGCTGTGCTGTAGCAGGCTGAAAACATGAATTGGAAGGTTCTCGTTATCTGTGAAATCCTGGACATCTTGGGAGCAGCCTGGTTGAGCTGGTGTCGGCTCAGGTCTGGGCGGCAGACCGAGGGGGAGGCACGAGCTCCCAAGCTGTTTCCCCTGACTCGTACCAGGTTAGCTCTTTCTAGATGAAACTCTTGTCCTAGTGCATGGTTCAATGGTACGTCAGTCCCGGTGGTGGGGCCTCTGGTACCAACCCAAAATCTCATGAACGTGCCGTACAGAGATCTGATTTGGTACACCACTGCTCCACAGGTATAAAAATTGCTGTTGGGCGGTCTGTATGTGAGATCAGATGTCTGTCTGTCCATGCCGCGCTAGATACCTACTGCTCCATCAGTAGACATCCGGCCAGCGTAAACCGAGTGCTTTGGTCAACCCAGCAAAGCCTCAGCCGTGACCAGAGCTCTCCAGACCCTCGTCACATTTGTCCTGCTGGATATCTGGTCATGCACAGATGGCTATGAACGTTAACTGGACGCCTTTCAGTCCTAGGCTCTGGTAGGAGCTCCTCATTAATCACCAACAAGGTCACACGATTCTGACCTGGAAATGGCTGGCTGCCCCCTGACGCTCTCACACTGTGAAATTTCAACAGGGCAGGATCCACCCCCGTGGAATAAATGAGGCGGATCTCAGGGGGGATGAACAATGAGAAAGCTGAATATTTGGAGTATTCAGACAATTTTAAGACCATATTTCAGCCCCGTAAGAGACAATCCAGCACACTAACTTCACTCGCATCCGTGTTTGGCAATCTGAACTTTCAGTTTGTCTCCTGGACTACGAAACTGCAGTTTTGGAGTTTACTCCCTACAGCTGTTGAATGCAGTGAGGTCCGAGAAGGTAATAGGACATGGCTTGTCTCCCAAAAGGCTGAAAGGAGGAAGACCTCCTCTTGAGGCTCCTCACAAAGCATCCAGGAAGGGAAGGAGATGGGAGCCTTTGAGAACAATTTTTTTTTACTTTTTCTTAAGTGAGTTAAGTCTTTGGTCTACAGTGAGGACAGAAGAAATGATCAGAGTAAAATGAAAACTAGAAGAAATATGAGAAATGAACGTTTTAATTAGAACGAGGCCTTTCAGTCTATTTACTGTTGCCATTTGCATGCGAGACCATGAAACTACAGTGGTTGCTCCTTACATGCCAGCACCAAGAGCTCAGCTATAGTTTGCGGATCTGTCGTTACTCGGTTGCGTTGCAGAGAACCTGGGCAGAGGGAGAGGTTCAACCCCGTGGTACATAAAGTTTGTCTTGGTAACTGTGTCCCTGACACAGTGCTGGATTTTGTTATTTTAGGCACCGCCCTACACAGTTTCAGAATAATTTCTATTCCATGACATTTCATTATGCAGTAAAGTATTATTGATTTCAATGGCTTCTAAAGTCATTTATTTTCTGGTACCTTGTTAAAACAAGATCATTTCCCCTCGTGCTTTCGGGCCATTGATGCTCTAGGATCCACTGTCCAATTTCGGTCAGTCTTCAAACACTGTTAGTGTCCCCTTTCCATGCCCAGAAGCTGATGCCCAGATTGAATCGTAGCGCATCGAATCAAGCAAGGGATACCTTTTCAAAGCAATGCTCAAGGGTTGAGTTGCATGACTCCACTGGCATTCAAAAGGGCCTCACAGTGAGGCTTTCTACTAACCTGCTATTCCTAGGATTGTGTAGGAACAGGCTGGTGAGCAGATATGAAACCACCACTTTTTTATTTTTAATTATTTTGTTCTGTTTTGTTTTCTGAAGCCAGATTTCATTCCTTTCTCCAACCCCACGTTTTTTGCTCGTAGCGTTTATCAGACTTCTGTGCACATGAGAACAGGAGCTGACTGAAATGTCACTAGTTGAGAGTGGACGGGGTGGCTTCATTTTCTGCACTAAGTGATGGGCTCTTGTGTCAGTGTAGCCACTACGTGTGCCCTGGTCATAACACCCAGGTGTAAAACTGCTACACAGCTTATCTGAAAAAGAAAAAAAACTTATCATTGAAGAAAAAAATACATAATTAGGATCAGGGCTGGAATTTCACTGGGAAATGTGGTGTAAAAATGCTTCTCATTTTAAATTAAGCTTTCAATAGCAAGTGCTTGGCTTTCAGCAACTCCTCTGAAACTCTTTTAATTGAAGTTCCATGAAAATCTGGGGAGTTCAGCTCAAGTTCACCTCCCAAACCCATCCTGATTTCATTAAAGATCTGATCTTTCTTTATTTGCCAATAAAAGATATATATATGTGTGTGTGTGTGTGTATAAATCAGCCACATAACTTTTTTTTTTTCTTTTTTTTTACGGGAACGTTTTCCCTTCTCTTTAGGTAGGATGAACTCGGCTCTGTGCATGCAATGAGAGATAGGAGGAACAATCCATGAGAGATCTTTCCTACTCCCCCCAGGTTGGGATATGAAGCACAGGACAGACTTTCTTACTGCTTCCCTCATCTGACTTGTGTTCTGCATCGGTTGTGGCAATCTCACGATCATCTCTTCATGGCCTGGTTAAAGACAGCATAGGCTCAGGCCAGTTTCCTTGGGACTTGTGTTAACGCAGTGGAAATACTGCGTTATATCTGGAAATACCTGGACAGTAATTTTTTTAAATTATTATTATTTTACTTTTAACTCTTTGGTTTCATTCCTTTTCCAGCTGCAGTGTCCGGATGTGCCTGTAACGGCACCAAAGGGCTGAGGCTATATAATATACAGAGGCCTATTATCTCTTTGCTAAAGGAAAGTAAGACGTGTCTTCAAAAATTGCATTCATATATCAGAGGTTTTCAATTCGACTGGAGGGTCCTTTCAAAGCGGTGAATTTGGAGACACTCACTTTGTCCCTTCTGGGCAGAAACCAGTGCTCCCATTTCCTTCAAAAATAAGCTCTGTTGTGTGTAGATTCCCGTGGGACCAAGAGGAAGGATTCCTGGGAATTGCTGGCGTTCCCGTTTTTATTTTGTGCCAGACTCCAGATGAAAACGTGTTGAAAACGGTGTAAATCCTGAGTTCCCCAAGGCAGAGAACTGTGATGTTCTCGAGTCCGGTATCGGTCCGCTGTGAAGCACCACACCAATGGCTCTGCTGTTGGTTACCCGTTTAGGTACCAATTTAGGTGCCCGTTTTTCAGTTTTGCCCCACTCCTGAAGTAATAATTGATGCCAGATTCTTTTATTTTATTCTACCACTATTGCAACTACTACCTGTTCCACTGCGCTCCTCGCCAGCCCTGCACGTAGCTATCTGCAGTTTTCGTGAATCGGATCTCAGTGTTTCTGATCAGGGTCCAGCTGGAACCACACATCTTTGTTTCATGTATTTAATATACTCAAAGTGCACTAAATGACAGTTTATAATATCATTATCAACAGTTAAAGACATTATAACTTCAAGAAATGAAAAGAAAGTGCAGCCATATGTGGAAATGCTTTATTTTGTGCACTTTTAACCCTCACAAGAGTTCAGCTGCAAAAATGGGGACAGCAACGCCAGGCAGGGAGAAACTCGTGTGTCTGCAAAATCATTCTTCAGCTTTCCCTCCGCTGCTGTCATGAAAGAGCACTGTGCTATTTGGATGGTAAATAACAACTGAGGACTAATTTATTTTTCTTCATAAAATTATTCCTTGAATTGGATTCAAATGTGTTCCGTATTACACGGTTTGATAATTCAGTGATGCTTTCCCCCCCATAACATACGAGCTGATTTAAACCTTCAGTCCAAACAGCCTCAGGCTTATTAAGAACAGTGTGGACTGAGTATGGATTAGGTTTAAAAGTAATAAAAAAGTAGACCTGTTGGTTAGGTGAAAAATTCACTATCAGATTCCTGAGTGCAGCTTTCTTTTCATGTGCAAACTGCATTAAATGAGGCATTTAATTCAACAAATCCATAGTTCTGATCCACCAGAAATAGAGACTGGGTTAGTTCAATTTGTAACAAACGATCTCCATATGATCAAAGTCCTGAGAGCTGATTCCAACATACTGCTTAAATTAGTCTAACACCGAAGTGTTTGGCTCTGGGACAATATTTGGAATGTCTTACCAGAAGAAAAATTCCTCCGCACACATGGTTCCAATATCTGGGAATGCCAACCTTGCTTTTTAATGGGCTGACAGGGAGCCTCCGTGCTAACTTTCTGACTCCAAAAAGTTCTTGTGCTGTCACCCGCAAACCAGCTTGGATAATTTTTCCTTGGCTTCCTTATTAAAGCCTGAATGAAGGGATTGTGTGGCTTTCTTAATGTCACTTGGTCTGCCTGCCATAAATTCAAGCACTCATGATGAAAGCTCCACTTATATTTCGCTGGGAAATGGAATCAAGGAGAATGCACCCTCGTTCACAATAAATAACTAAAGTTGAGTTATTAAGTGTATTTCATATAGCGGTGCCTTATTACATCAGCAGTTTAGATAATGGCTTCTTAAAAATACTCCTCTACTGAAATCCATGAAGAGCGGGTTGCACATAGGCGTCCCTATGCATGAAAACCAAACCAGCCGGCTCGAGCAATAACTTAGGACTGTATTAACAAATATCAAATATTTACATTTTTACATGCTGCTGTCTGTTCAGATTAAGCAACCGTAGCAATAACAGCAGTCAGCAGCGAGGGCCGTATTTGCTCGAGCCCTGCCAGGGAATTCTCAGCTGGGATTGTTTGTTTGCTTTGTGCGATGAAGACTCGAGCTGTTTACACTGCAGCTCCAGTTTTAGAGAGTGCTAATTACGCGCTGCCGCTGAACCCCGCAATTTCGCAGAATCCGCTGTCCTGCAAAAATACTTTACATCAGTCTTGGGGAAAGCAATCTGACTCGCCGCAGGCAACAAAGGCTGCCCCGGTGCTTTTTTTTTTTTAATGTGGTAAGCGGCGCTAAATGGAAGTTCATGCCTTTAACTCTGCTTGCCTTTTTTTTTTTTTTTTTTTTTTTTTTGGAACGGGATAACTTTTTTTTTGGGGTGGGTTT
>VZSF01007133.1:143049-150549 GCA_013398295.1 Chionis minor
ACAAATTAAACAACCCCTACAAAAATCAACACCCCCCCTACACCCCCCCCTCCCCCCCCCTCCAATCTTGGAATGTGTCATTAAAACCACATGGATTTTAAATTCTTGTTCTTATACAGAAAATTGCATTAACAGATTTTGACCTCAAGACTAAGCCAAGCTACATGTGTTAAAGGCCCAGCATCTCCGCTCTGGTCCGTAGGACTGTTCCTGCATACTGACTAAATAAATGCAGCCTGCTGATGTAATAGCATCCTGCATATGTCTCATATTAATGGTATTTTCCTAAAAGTAATAGCATTAAAAGCCTGCCTACTTTGCTATTGAGTTACCCTATTTAGGATAATTTGCCTAGAAAGACTATCCTTGAGCATGTGAACAAGCATATCATTTTATAACACTTAGCTTAAAATACCGAAATCAAAGCAAGCTGAGAGTTTGATTCCAGAACTGGTATTTTTCCATTGAAAAAAAAAAAAAAAAAAAGTCTGTTGTGTTTCTTGAATAATTTATTATCTGGATTTTTTGTTGTATTTTCCACATGGAATTGATGAAGAAAAAGTACTTTTTTTTTCTAAAGAAAGTTTGGAAGAGCGAAAATTCACACATGGAAAACAAATGAGCATCGGGAAACACTCCTCGTAGCTAATGGCTACTTGGTATGTCGCCAGAATTCATACAGATCCTCAAAATCAAGTAAATTATGCCCGCAGTGATAGCTCCCTTTCGCTGGAGTCCCACAACAACCGCCAAATGGCGGCACGGAGCTGAACTGCCAAATTGCATTTTTCACCTCCCGATTCCTTTCAATTAAGGAGATCCGTTGCCGCGGAAGGGCACATGCATATTTTATAGCAGGGCAGGTAGGATTCAGCTCACCCCCTCTTTCAGGTGCGCCCGCAACGTCGCGGCTGCGAGTGGCTGGGCAACGCGTGACCTCCCTCCTCCTCCTGCTCCAGCTCCCAGTCCCGCTCCCAGTCCCGCTCCCAGTCCCGCTCCGGCTCAATTCCCGGCCGTCCTGCACAGGTGAGTACCAGGGGAGACAGGCAGGGGCTTCTGAAGGTCGGATTTATAGGTTTTGCTGAGCCAAAAATATTAAGAAGTGACAGAGATGAAAGCAATCAGATGCCTGCATCTTCTTTAAAGAGCCCCGTAAAGGAAAACGGAGAGAACAGGCGCTTTCAAAGGAACATATGAAAAAAAGAAGCGCTGCTCTCCTGCCCTGTTCTTGTGACAAGAGATCACACACTTTACATACCTTATTGAACTCGCAGGTTAAGAAGGCTGCCACTCATCACGCCACAGATTAAATAACTGGTGAATTATGTGCTGGAAAAATTAGGATGGATTACACAAATATCTGTTAAGGCTATGATAAATATTTATAAACAATCTTCCTTGCAGAACATGTCTCTGTCATTCATTTCACTGCAATGAAAAACCTGGAACAATGGAACTAATGACTACATTGTTCCAAAGTTAAGTAGTATATCTAATAAGGAAAATAATCAAATGAGCCAAATTCTTTATGAACACAACAGTGAAGCAATTAAAATAAATGTGATTTTCCAGATCAAAACTTCTGGCTGTTAATTGCTATATGGCACCTATCCTAGTCATATGAGTTTCCCTTGCAGCTGTTTTTATTTCATGATACAGTCTGATATCCCAGGAGGCTGGTCCTGGGATCTGCCGTACAGACAGTTAGCCTGAAAACCAGGATACTTACCGAGTGTTTACAATCTGGGTGGATGAACTCTCGAGGCCGGCCCTTGAGAACAAGCGCTTTTCTTGCCATTTGCATTTTGTTTGCGACGTGTTTCCAATGGGGAGAATTGATCGGTGCGTACTTCTGGAGCGTGCGGGGCCGCTGCCGCTCGAGGCGAGCTCTGTCACGGGCAGGGAGGGGGTGTCCCCTGCCTCCCTGGCCACCACCGCCTGCCCGGAGCCAGCAGGAGTCGTGGTATGTGGGCCGTGGTGCAAACCACACAACTCCAGTTCTGCGTTGCTCTTTATTTCCCGTGGCCTCTAATGCTCCCGTGGCATCTGACGGCTTCTCTCGCTTTTTTGGGGGTTTTTTTGCCCTTTGCGGGTGTTGGCGTTCGGGAGGGCTGCGTCCTCTGCAGGGCTGGCGAGCTTATTTCGCCCACGCCACGTCACTCCTCGAGCTAAAAGTGCACACTAGGAGCCTGGCGTATTCCAGCCGGGTTATTTAAAGCTGTATTGTAGTATCTGTGGGTTATTAATGAGATTAAAGAACTCGGTTACAGGGAATGACGAATGTCGTTTGTCCAACATTGAGCAGATATTGGCATCCTTAGGTGCAACTCGGGAGTCTGTGATCTCGGCTATTGAACGAGCTCAAGCCATGAGCAATATGATATTGATTAGAAAATGGGTATTGTATTTACCCACATGGTTTTATTGGGTGAGGCTCAACGCGATGTGTTTTTGTTTGGGAAACTTAAGGAAGATAATTAAAAATATTGTAAGGAGAGCCTCGCAGCCTTCATGCTTTTCTTTTTAAAGGCTACAGATGTCTTGTCTTCTTTCTTTAAAACTGCATGTGCTCCCTCCCCGCCTTCCAAAAGATCAAGAGTAATAATAATAAGAACAACAATAATAATACAGTACCCTGGAAATTTTCTACATGCCTCAAGAGAACTTTAATTTTTTCCAGAAACTCGTTTTGGACAACAGCCGCCTCTCTTACTTTTCCTTTTACCTTGCCTGGACTGCCAGCGCTGCTGTGGTGAAGGTAACATTTTGTCTTTGAATCTGGGGCCTTTTCTGTGTAAAACACTCCTCTTGCTAACCGAAACCAGGTAGAGTCCTGCTATCCTTCACAGTCAGTTTTTTCCTCTGTTCTGTACCCTCCGTGCGATCCCTGCATGGGATGGGGTTATGTCAGGATCCCAGGTAGCCTTAAAACCTGACTAAAACACCTTCATGGTGAAGGCCAATGCGATGCTTCAGTTGTTATTCTGTACATCTTTCTGAACCCCAACGGGAAGAGCTCACCCACTGCCAAAGCCAGGACACCATGGGAGAAGGGCAGGCAGGGCTGTGGTGGTCCTCAGGCAGTGCAGTGGCAAGAGGTGTTCCTCAGGGGTTGGTACCAGGACTGTTATTATTTACCATCTTTGTTGTTATGTATGTTAAGATTGAGTGCACCCTCGGCAGGTTTGCTGAGGACACCAAGCTGTGTGGAACAGTCGACGCGCTGGAGGCAAGGGATGCCATCCAGAGGGACCTGGACAGCCTGGAGAGGTGGGACCGTGCCAACCTTGTGAAGTTCAACCAGGCCAAGTGCAAGGTCCTGCACGTGGGTCAGGGCAATCGCACGCACAAATCCAGGCTGGATGGAGAATGGAGGGAGAGCAGCCCTGAGGAGAAGGACTTTGGGGTGTTGGTGGATGAGAAGCTCAACATGAGCTGGCACTGTGCACGGGCAGCCCAGAAATCACCCACATCCTGGGCTGCATCCCCACAGCGGGGGCAGCAGGGCCAGGGAGGGGATTCTGCCCCTCTGCTCTGCTCTGGTGTCACCCCACCCGGAATACTGGGTCCAGCTCTGGGACCCCCAACATCGGAAGGATATGGACCTGTTGGAGCGGGTCCAGGGGAGGCCCCGGAGATGCTGGGAGGGCTGGAGCCCCTCTGCTGTGAGGACAGGCTGAGAGAGTTGGGGGTGTTCAGCCTGGAGAAAAGAAGCCTCTGGGGAGACCTTATCGCAGCCTTCCAGTATCTGAAAGGGGCTACAGGAAAGCTGGAGAGGGACTTTTTACAAGGGCATGTAGTGACAGGATGAGGGATGATGGCTTCAAACTGGAAGAGGTGAGATTTAGGTTAGATCTCAGAAAGAAATTTTTCACTGTGGTGAGGCACTGGAACAGGTTGTCCACAGGGAACTTGTGGCTGCCGCATCCCTGGAGGTGTTCAAGGCCAGGTTGGACGGGGCTTTGAGCAACCTGGTCTAGCAGGAGGTGTCCCTGCCCAGGGCAGAGGGGTTGGGACTAGATCACCTTGGGTTGGAAGGTCCCTTCCGACCCAAACCATTCTATGATGTAGTGATGAAAATCTGTCTAGGCACCAGCCGACAGCGTGCCAAGGTGAGAAGGGATGCAAACCAAGGCGGGGAACTGCTCGGGGTGTGATGAAGAGGTGAACAAAAAGCCGTATCTAGGGTTGGATAACACCCCTGAAGAAAGCAGGCTACGGCACAGAAGCAGGAGCGTATATAAATAAGGGGTGTTAGGGAGTGACTTCACCCACTGCAACCATCGGGCCAGGGGCTTTGTGCTTTGCACTTCCATAATACAAACATAGCTGAAGTTCCTGGTACTACAAATTATGAGACAGTGTCTGGGCAGCAACTGAGACGTCCCTTCTGCTTGGCCCCTGCCCGCCAAAGGTGGCCCACGTGGCCAGCGGGGGACAGTGCCGGCCCCGCCAGTGACGCCGGGAAGTTCTGCAGACTGCGTGAAGCCTGGCCTGGTGCACGTGATGAAGAGGATATCGTCTTGATTCCTCACATCCACAAACATCTCAACCGATCAGTCCGAAGCATCCCTGGAGAATATGTCCTATTTTGCTTTCTCCCATCAATTGCATTCCCTTTCTCTGAGGGCTTTTTCTTTTTCTTTCTTTTTTTTTTTAAATCCCACAACACTATCACGTTTGCCAGCCCCAACATCACGTTCCTCTGTTTCATCAGACGACTGACTCATAGCATCTTTCAATTTGGACTCGCTTTTTTTTCTTTTTTTTTTTTTTTTTTTTNNNTTTTTTTTTTCCTGTGGGACTTTGGCCCAAAGAACACAACGCACGCGGCATCCGCCCAGACTCGACGCACGGCGAGGCACCCGCCCAGCATGGGGGTGAGATGGGACCCATATTTTCACCGTCTTCTTTGTCCCTGGGAATTTTGTCGTACTGAGACTGTTGCACCCGTGTTTAGGTTAGCATTTCCCCTCCCTCCACGCGTGACGGCTGCTCTCGAACTCTCCAGGCTTCTGGCCACGGGGCTTTTAATTCTTTTTCTCCAGCCCGGTCCATCCCCGATGCAGCGGTGCTGCTGCCAGCGCCGGCTCCTGTTTGTACGGCAGCTCCTGACAGCCACCACTGCTCCCTCCGCTCTCGAACCTGACGCTTTCCAGCTCCGGGCTCCGCAAGGAGAGGCACGCGGCAGGACGCCCGGAGTGCCTGCAGGAGTGGGTGAGCGGCTTCTGGACCCGCACTCGGAGCAGCTTCTCCATCTGCACCGCCTCGCGGGAATACAAAATGGCACTGAGTCGGACTTTTCCTCATTAGATGTGGGCAAACTTGGCTGGAGCGCAAGTGCAAAAGCTCATCTTTCTTCAGCTGCTTGTAATTCATGCTTGAGCAAGAGCATTATTTGGGGCTTAAGTCAGACTCTTCTAAGTAGGTCACAATTCTTCTTCTAGACACAAATTCCTGCCTCTGACTTCTCAGAAGCGTGGATTCTCAGTCTCTCCTGATTTGTGTAACACCTCAGGTGCCCTCTTATCAACTTTATCAGCTCATCACATGAATCCACAAAACAAACAGTTACTGAGTTGCTGCCTGCGTAGGGTTCAGACTTGGAAAAGTTCCTCTGCTTTGGATGCCAGCCATTTCTCTGTCTGATTTGCATGGCTGATTTTTCCCATTTTTAACGACTCTCCACCGTTAGCCCTGTCGCCAGGTAAAAGGAGGTACCCTGCGTCTCCTCTGGTCACTGCATCAACAAGAGGACAGAAGGCTGCAGAGATGGCCGGGAAACTCCAGTCCGTGTGGGGTTTGTTGTGTGAAACAGATGCGGTGCAGCCCACGCACTCAAACCAGAACTCGTTTTAGCGGTGCGGAGATCCATTCCCCAGGTCATCACAGCATGTGTTAGACGTTGCTCCTGTTGTTTTGCGCAGCACTGTAAGGGGTTCCGACACAGCCGGGGGTACCATGAGGGAGATAAAAGAATAGAGTCGAAGAGACCACAACACAGTGTGGTACAAGACAAACCAAGGATGGTGTAGAGCTCTTCCCTGAACTGGCAGGATACAGCTTTATGATATTTCTGCAGGATAGTCCTGGTAGTCTATGCCAGCACACCATCCTGTTGTTGAAGATTGTAGCGATTTGCTTGTTTCAAACCAAAAGAAAGAAAGAAAAAGAGAAAGAGAGAAAGAAAGAAGTTTTAGCCCAATGGAGGGATGGGTCTGACCTTTAAAAGTACTGGTGGGACGTAAGAACCAACCAAGCACCCTATCTCTCAGCAGAGGTGGAGACTTGCAAGTAAGTACGCTTTTAGCGTAGGCGCCTGGCCAGGGGAGGCTATCCGTAGGCGTGGGTAGCTCTCCTTAGAAGGCAGATGCCGGGACGTTTATCCGCATCACAATCCCAGATGTTTTTTTATGCCTCGATCGCCGCTTTGGTGTGCAGCGGCAAAATGCTGGAGCATGGCTTTGTATCACTGCGCTGAGTTGAAGTGTTATTTTACAATGGCACACAGGATGCCCGCAGGCTTTTAAGTTTTATTTTTGCTTCTGTGAAGTTATTTTTTACTTCCTGTTCTGAAGAGAAACAAAATGTTAAATGTCTAATTGAAAAGCCTGTTGGAAAAGCCACATAGGAAGGCTGAGCACATGAGCTTCTGTGAAGAAAAAGCCTTTGTTTCCAAACAGTCTGTGATAGCAAATATTTATTGACATTTTCCTTCCACAGGGGCGTTAACTATTATGATTTGCTGGTACGTACATCACGAGTACTTTCAGATTTTGAACAGAACATCTGTTGGTCAAAGATGAAAAAAAACCTTGCAAAAAAAAAAAGAATCTATTTTTCCAGGGTTATGAATCTAACAGCATCACAAATTATCACTAGGAAAACATTTCAAAAGCCTGAACTTGCACTTATGGAAAAAGGAACACAGATAGAGGAAATAGATAAATATGCGTTGTGTTAGTAGGCTTTGTTTTCTGAAATGATATATTGTTCCGGAGAAGCGGTTAACAAACAAATTATTGTCTGTGTCCAATACAGCCAGATCTTTGGTTCCACCGAACAGATGTTGAGGTGAAGCAGATTAAAGCTTAATTCACAATAGGGCTGTACCACAGGAAAAGTGCCCTAAGTTTATCTATTGTTAAGTAATATAATTTATCGTCTTAGAGGGCTACGGAGCAATTTCTGTTCCTTTTCTACTTTTTGAACAAAGATTTATAGCATAGATAATCCCCAATTTTAGATATTTGCTGCAGGTTATATTTGAAAGAATTTCCCAAAAGACTGATAACCCCTTTTTTTTTTCCCTTAGCCACAGTCAAACCAGTGAGCTAATATGATGCCTGCTTCAAATAAATGTATTTGCTGCCTCTGTGCATGATAAGTTTTCATTTAGTCTATGATCAGCTGACAGTATGCAAGTTTGCAGATACCAGTAATTGAATACAGATAACCTTGGTTGTTGACCTATGCAGAGCCATGACTGTCTAGTTTCCA
>VZSF01007133.1:155549-198049 GCA_013398295.1 Chionis minor
TTCACCGTCTCAGGTCCAAGGCTCCTGGAGAAGAAATGCCGTCTGTTTTCATTCTCTAATGCAGCAAAGGTGCAAGGTTGAACAACCAGAGCCTAATTAAAGTGCCGGATTGAAAAATCAATACGCATCAATATACGCCAGACATTATACTGAACAGCTGAAAATATTTTGTCAGAATCGCGCTGAACGGGAGCTAGCGGGAACTTCTTCCCCTTTCCTTCGCCGCTTTTGCGGGTTTTGGGGTCACTGGGGATCACGCAGTTTGACAACACGCACGCGAACACACACGGACCGGAGAGTGGTTTCACTGTCGGGAATAACCTGTGCTTAAACTTTTACACTTGACCCTCTTTCAAAGCGCTGCCTTAAACGCGTAGAGTGGCTCATCTTGTTTACCAGCCTTCCAGAGGTAAAGCCGTGCTGCTTCTGAGTCTTTTAATCTACTTTAGAGCTGCCCATCTGAAAACACAGCCTTGTTCTCGCTGCTGCCAGAGCTGTGGACCACGGCAGCGTTTCTGTCCAAAAATGCACTTAAGCACGTGGCTACCTCGCAGTGGCTTCGAGCCAGAGGGATTTAAACACTGCTGAAGTCCTGACTTCATCCCCGTCCTGCGTTAGCACAGAAGTCCACAAAACAGCTGGCACTTCTTTTTTCCCGGTGCCATCAATACCGGTGACCTTTTATCTGCTCATCTATAGAGGAGGCGAGCACGGGGCCACCTGCAGTCACCATGGAAACGGCGTGATTTGCTGACTCCATCCTTTTCCTTGATGCATGTTAAAGACTATTGGCAAGCGGAGGGACACCTGCGCCAAGGTGAGCTGATTAAAGAATCTTGAACTAGTTGAGATAACTCTTAAATTTTAATCGGTGCGCTTTCTTATTTGCTGCCAGAAATAATTTAGATGATGAATAAATGCATGTGCAGCGCATGCATGGCTGTAATTCAGCTGTGGTCACAAACTTTGCCAATAATACGTGCAGGAGGAAAAATTATTTACTACCTTTAGCACGTGGTAATAAGTCTGGTTTTCTCATGCTAAAATCTGGTTTAAGCTAGGCTGGAAGGTTAGACAAGGCATCGAAAGGAAATTAATGCTTATTGACTGTTTACAAGGACATGTAGTGATAGGACGAGGGGTGATGGCTTCAAACTGCAAGAGGATAGATGTAGATTAGATCTCAGAAAGAAATTTTTCACCAGGACACTGGAACAGGTTGTCCAGGGAAGCTGTGGCTGCCCCATCGCTGGAAGTTCAAGGCCAGGTTGGACGGGGCTTGGAGCAGGCAGGTCTAGTGGGAGGTGTCCCTGCCCAGGGCAGGGGGGTTGGAATGAGATGATCTTTAATGTCCCTTCCAACCCAAACCGTTCTGTGATTCTATGATAGGTGCCAAGCAAAGATGGTCTCACCAATGTGATGCTACATGTCACCAGAGCCATTGGCTGAGCCTGATTTCCCTTTTGCTTCTGGAACTGCCTTATCCGGAAGGGGACAGGAGGCGCTGCTATAAATTTTGGGCTCTTGGCCACACCAGGAGCGGGCTCTGTCCCCTCCCCAGGACCCACGCCGGAGCCGCCGCAGGGCTGTGGGGTGGCAGTGGGCATCAGGCGGGTGCAGTCCCACAGAAAAGGTTATTTCACAAGCTCTGTGTGCTCTCTCTCAGGGCTCATCCTGCCATATGAAATCAGCCTCTTTCAGTTACATTTAGTGTTTTGGTACTTTCCTGCGTTAAGATAGTGTATCACTGTGGTGCGGGGTCATCCGGAGCCCAAAGGACAGAGCTCAGGGGCTCAACAAATAAAAGGTTAGAGCGCAGGTTTTTGGCAACAGCACATAGAAACCAACAAGCCATCAGCAAAACCCCCACAGTCAGGGTTTTGGTCCACCTCTGATACACCCATCCGTGAGAATCCCCTGTTCTGCCGTGCTGTGACTGTAAATAGTCCTGGGACTAAAGATATGGAATTGTACACGAGAGTGAAGGCAAACTAACCCGCTATCATCTACTCAAAAGGGATAAATAGGAAAACAAACTTACAGTGTATCAGCTTAACAAAAACAAAAGCTTTGGGTTGGGGTGTTGCAAAATGAGAAGAACGCAGTTTGCAGGTGAAGAAAATCGGCTGCCTGATGAGCTGCCTGTGGACAGTAAGGGGCACAGGAGGAACCAGGCGAGCATGTATAAAATCAGAAAAGATAGAGAAGAGTATTTTTGACTTTATTTTGACGAGAGATTGCAATTTTAAAAGGATTTAGTAAGTCTCTATCAGCCTATATAGATACCTATAGATACGCACGTGCCGTTTATCTGTGTGCATCGGAGTGGGGAGTGGGGTCGGGGGCCAGGTCCCTGGGGCAGAGCCCGGGTGCCTCATCCCAAAAGCCTCCTGGGATGGGGGGGGACACCAGTGGGGCGTCTCCCGCCGGGGTCTCGCCCTCTCCGTGTCCCACGCACGTGCCACCAGCACACAGCGGCCATTGTCCGGGGAACCGTGCACCTACACCCCGGCGTCCAGGCACCGTGGCATGGTGGAGGAGGAAGAGGAGGAGGAGGAGGGGGAGGAGGAAGGGTGGGGAAGAGAAGTAACCTGCCCAGCCTAGAGATTCAATCTGGGGCAACCTCCAGCCCGACCTCCTAATTCTACATCCTGTCTTCCCTTGCACCTCGTTACTCATTGGGCTGTCGAGCCCGGATTCCAGCCTGCTAGATTAAGGCCTGCAGGTTTATTTAAAAGGAAACAAACCAAAACCGCACCGGTTTTCCTCCTTGCGCGTGGCCGTCACGAGGGCCGGTTCTGCGGGACCACACAGGTTGCCGGAGCAGTGGCACGCTGACGATTCGCTCGCCCGTCGGCGCGGGCAGGGAGCACCGCAGGGTTTGGATGCTGCGGGGCATTTTTCAGCGCTAACGAGGAGCCGGGCTATCTGTTGTAGAGCATCGCTCTGCCCCCAAAACCCCGCAGAGCCAAGCCCTCCTTCCCAGGGGGTGCGCAGCCCCCCGGGTTCTGGGGGGATGCTCTCGGGGAGAGGAGGTGCTGGGGGCACACGGGTGGCCGATGTGACCTGCTGGGGGCTGTTGGCCCCTGGCACAACACCCCACGCAGCGGGGTGACGCCGGCCTGAGACGTCGGGGCAAGGACCCTGCCAGCGGGGCTGGGGGTGAGGGTCTCGGTGGGGGACGGCGTGCCCAAGGGGACGGGGATGTGATTTTTCACTTGCGCTTCATACGGAAGGACAAGCAAGCTCTTTTGGGGCTGTCCGGCTGCTTTTCATGTTTTTTTGTCACCGGTCTTGAGTCGATGGTTGTTGCCCAGAAGAATAATTCTCTCCTTCTGGTCAAAAATGGGGAAATTTTTAGGCGTAAAATCCTGCTCAGTCGTGACCTGCGAAGGAGCTCACGCTGCTGATAGTTTGTCAGGTAATTGAGTTAGACAATCATCAGGTAATTGAGTTAGACAGTTTAACCGTACAACAGTAAGAGGTGCAGTCTGTTGGGTCTACCTCACTAAAAGTGTTCAAACCCATGAAAGGGCTTAGAACATTTACGGCCATCTTTGAAATGAGAATGTGGGGAAAAATGACATTTTTGTATTTGAACTCATTCAAAACCTTTGCCAGCCTCCCGTCTGCAGGCAAACGCAGCGATGGGACTGGACGATGGATTATTTGCGGGTACGTGGACGTGAAACCACAAGCAGAGAAAAGCAAACGTGCAGGTTTCGTTTTGAAACCCCGGACGTGAGTAAAATCTTTGTTTCTTGCATCGTGCTCGTGCCGGGCAGCTGTGCCCAGCTGGGGATGGGGTCAGACAGGCAGGTCTGTGGCACCCACAGGTGGGCATCGGCTCCTCATCCCAGCAATTATTTTCACATGTGCCCACNAGAAGGTGGACATGCTGGGTGGATTCAAGGTAAGTGGAAAAAAAAATTATATATTATATGGATGTACTATGTTGTTGTACTGTGACTTTGTTTAAAACTCAGACTAAGCTGCTGTATGTTATTCTCTGACTGGGTAGGTGATGCCATATCACTAAAGAGAAGAAAGTTTTTATCGTTTAATTGTCCCTTCTTGTAACTGTAGCTGTGGGTGACTCCTCTGCCTGCAGTTGGGGAGTGAGATCCTCAAGGTGTGCAAATGCTGAGTAAAGACTAGCAGACACACACAGACCCTGGTGTCCCTGTGCAGAAATAAGTAAAAAGAGTCTTTTGACGTGTGGCTGGACTTGTCTGCAAGGCCCAGATGCCTTTCTCTAGTTGGTATTGAATGCAAAATGTGATTTTATGTGTCTTTTCCCCCTTTGCGTGGTTCGGACCCAGCCTGCTGCCCGGCTGCTAGAGCTGCTCAGGCCCTTCTGTGCCTTCAGGCTCTCGCTCCAAGAGCACTTTTGGTGCCAGAGGGTTTTTGGCAACAGTTATAATTGTGAATAATTATTTCCATTGAGGAAACCATTGGTGATAAGAGTGCTGAGAAGGTACGTGTGGTGTAAGCCACGGCTTGGTGAAGGCATTAGAACAGGAGGGGGTGCAAGGGTAGGCTTGAGGTGCTACTTGTGAGGAAGCTGCTCTGAAAATGAAATTATGACTATGCTGAGCCGAGTTTAACCCCTCAGCTGCCCCCTGTGAATAAAATGCTTCCAGAAGCCTTCCCAGACTTGGCCTGAGCTAGATCTTCGTTCAGCTAACGAAAGCTTTACACCCCTCTGTCTAACCAGCCTGGTGTAGTCACCAGGCACTGCAGTGAGAGGAGATGTGTTTTGGCTGCTTCTCTTGCCAAGTTGCCTCATACCAATGTGGACATTGTAAACGCAAGCAGTATTTAACATGCTGTGATCTTAAATCTTATTTTCTTACGCAGCTGCCCAAGCCAGCTAACATGCTGATCAGTATCTGCTACAGCCTGGGAATAATCTGGCCCCAGCTCCTTGGGCAGGGAAGTAAATCCTCACTGACATCAATGAACTGAAAAATTCTGAGCCTGGCAGTGACAAAGGGAATAGTGAATGAGAGCAGTATTTCTTTATATTGATCTACCTTTCCTGCTCATCTACTAATAACACTGGCTGTTTACCCTCTGTAATAAGCTGCGATAGGCGCGTACGCTGGTACTAGCTTTCCAGTTCTCCCAGCAAGTGCCAGTATACAGGAACTAAGAAGCCCCCGAATAAAGGAGCTGGCTAGAACCACATAAAACTAAGTGTATTAATATCTTTAAAGCTTGCAATTCAATCTCTTGTCTGACAGATTTACATCTTGGGTTTATGCCCAAGAATTTCCCCACACGCAATTTAAAGAGCCTTCAACCCACTCCACCAGGCACGGGGGAACACAGAGGAAGGGAACGCTCCGACGGCGCTGCTCTGGGTTTCCGCAGCTGCCTGAGGAATCCAGGGGAGACACCAATGCCTTCGTCTCAGTTCCTCTTTGAGGGAATTGGAGTTTAACCCGCTCGTTTACTGGCATTTCTTGAGCTTGGATTGTGTGTCATTAAAGGTAGTCGTGTGCGCCCATTTTATCCCAAAAGTAAATGCTATTTCTCAATTTACCAACTGAGATTGGTTACATTTTAAAGATATGGGGCTGCTTCCGAGGAGCATCTAAATACAGGATGATTCCACAGCCTGATGGAAAGTGGATACAACAATGGTTTATAAGACCAAGAGTGTTGTGGAAAAAAATTATTGGGAACAAGAATTTAAGAACTCAGTGCATGTCCACACAACGTACAGCAAACTGTGGAATTCAGTGCCCCGGGATGTTGTAGATACCAAAAGTGTACATGGCCTTAGTGCTTATGTAAATTAATGGATGGGGAGGTAGGGAAGAAAACTATCGGGGTGTAAGAAGCAGTCAAAATCCCAGCTCTGCTGGATGGAGAAAGCTGGGAAGCTGTGCTGTGGAAGCAGCATCATCTAGGTACTTTTTTTCTGCTCTCTCAAGTGTTTGCTGCTGGTGGAGAAGGAACAATACCTTCCCTAGGCAGGACACTTGCTCTGGGCTTTGTACAGCTGTTCTCCTGCGTGGTGTAGGCTCAGGTTCAGATAAAAAAGGCAGTGAGAAAACCAGAAAAGCACGGATACACGCTTTATTAACAGTTCCGTGCCTGCTCTTCTGGCAAGGGGAGATGTGCATCTGTCCTGAGTGAGAAGCTGATGTCAAGCATACATTGAAGTGAACTGTATTACGTTGCTTAGCACGAGATCCTTCCGCAGGGATCCTTCATGTTCATAATGAGCCAGTTGTGTTTTACTGCAGGGGAAACCAGTACAACAAGTTAGCGGATACTTTCTTTGCAAGAGTCTTAAGTTTTCATTTCTTTCGGGTTGATATAAAGTAGTAAAGAAATAGTTCTACGTCAAGAATAAACCAGCATTAAAACTTTAAGCTCCAAAACACATAAAAATTATTTTCTAGCAAAATACAGTTTTTCTCAAAAGTTAAGACGTGCCGTGTCAGGTCCCGCTGAGCCCTTCAGGTCGTACTTGCGCCAAGCATGGCACAGGCATACAGGGAGATGGAGAGGCAGGTGTTTGTCGGGACACCAAATCACAGTGTTTTAGCTAAAAACTCTCCCACCCCAAAGCATCCATGGGCTGCCCCATGCCCAGAAAGTGGGCAGCTGAGGGAGCCCAAACCACCAGGGCCTTGGCTTTTGTGGCTTGCCCCTTGTCAGCAGCTACTGCCTGCAAGCTGAAAACCCCTGAGTATCTTCTCACGGTGCTGAGGTTTGGATTTCAGTAGGAGAAGGGCAGAAAGGCTAAAGAGACAGTAAAACCTGAGGCAGAATGGGAGATGGCAAAGAACATGGATTGACAGAGCTGGCAAAGTAAGACAAGATTAAACCAAATGTATCCAAGATCATCTGTGAGGATAGGGCTACCAAGGAAAACATAAGCATTAGTGAAAGCTGAGATTTAGGTGAATCTGAAGAAACAGCCTTAAATATATCACAGTTGCCTTTCCAATAGTTCATCGGGGGTTTTCTTCCCCGTGGTAGTTTCCCGTGTTTATTTTGGCACTTGTGGGGAAAATGTCAATGAGAGAACTACTGTGAGTGTGCCCTGCTGTATGACGCTGAGTTATTCCAGTACCATGGCAGCTATTTTCCAACAGATTAACGTTCAGATGCTGGGAGAGTTCATCCAGTTCACATAAATCTGCATAGAAATTATTAACTTCCAACTTTTTTATTTGGTGGGCCACCTACAAAATGAAAACGGATTGCTTACGTTCTTGGAAGACGTAAGAAACAAAACTTTTAAGAAGTCGATAAAAATACGTCTTTCTGAAGGGATGAGAGTGCTCATCCCTTAAACAGTGGCACTTGGGTTCCCAGCCCTTCTTTTTAAAAACACCAAAAAACACCCAAACAAAAAAAACAACCCCAAAACAAACAAACCCCAACCCCCCCCAACTTAATTGTCTCCTCAATGGATTAACTTTTTTCCCCTTTTTGCTTGCATTGAAGAGAAACGTACCATCAAAAAAAAAAAAAAAAAGGATGGGAGCAAAAATTAAGGCACTGGGTTGGCACTCGGGAGATCTGGTTTCAGTTCCTGGCTCTGTCAAACACTTCCTATGTGACCTTGTAAATGTCACTTTGGAGCATGTAAAACCATCTGGCCCGATCTAGTGAAACATGTATTTAATTTTAAGATGCAAGTAGTTCCACTTGCATCTCGCACGCTTAAATTTAAAGGCATGTTTACATGCTTTGCTGGTTGGGAGCCGCAACGCTCAGCCACTTCCAGGGTGAAGTGTGTTACCCCAGCAGACTCGGTTTCCCAGTTCCAGAGGGGGAGTAAGGGAATATTTGCTCTTTTTGACTCCAGAGCAGAGGCAGCGGCTCTCCTCTCATGCACAGCGGGGTCTCCATTCGGAGTGCAGCAGCAATGCAAATAATTCGTATGGGTAAAAGCTGCAAATTTGGATGCCTTAGTTGTAAATAAAAATCTGCATTTATTTAGGCACTGAACTACTGGCCTGATTTTTCAGAGTTGCTGAGCAACCAACGCTCCCATCAAGGCAAGAACCCACGAATGCTTTGTGCTTCAGAAAATAGGGTCACTTATTTCGGGGCCAAGTAGAGTTTTTTTTGAACCCCAATTTCAAGACATGAAACTTTTCTCTTTATGCCTTTAAATGTGCTCTGATACTGTATTCTGTCCCTTGCCAGTATAACTAGCCATAGCCACAAACATTCCATAAACCTCAGATTCAGAAGTAAAATTACCATCACTTAACCATTTCACTGTTTTCTAAGTGTAATTAAAAGGAGTAGAATTCCACTGAGACATTTTAAATAATGTATATAATATACATATGTGTATACACATGTTTTTAATGTACATAGTATATACAATGTTGTTCTATGGCACAGCAGATGTTACTTAATTCCCTGACTCCACACACTGGAGTAAGATTATGCCAGGCTATTTTATTATGAATAATGTGCTTGCTCCATCATTAAGTGGGTTATTAAAGACATAAACAAATTTTTATGCCCTGCTTTTCAACAGCCGCTGGTGGTCTACAAAGTGATAATCCCGCTTTCAGCAAATATTCTTAGACTTAAACCCAAAATAAATAGATTTCGTAGGCGACCAAGTTGACTCACGAGTGGGAAGAGCATAACTTTGTGACAGCTCCAGCGCCACGGAAGGAGAAATGGCATTATTTCTAAAAAAAGCCCTTAGATCGCAGGCTGGAAATGAGATGGCTGCTCCATACATCACTTCTTCCTACAACCACCCAGTAACTCCTGTACTAAGCAAACAAGCCTGACTGGCATTTTATTTCAGCAGCAACAACAGGGGAGGAAAAACTTTAAAATAAGCAAACGCTTATTTTAAACAAACAAACAAACATATTGTGGAAAAAAAAAAAAATCCGGTGCGTGTGAAAAGAGCCGCTTTTTTTCCTTCCTAATTAATTATGTGGCAAAGACTCAGTTGCAAATCCTGTAACCTTAGCTTTGAAGAAAATCAGCTGAGTAGGTTGGATAACTTCAAACAAAAGGGTAGCCGGGACAATAAAGGTTAGGTGGCCGTGTTCCGTCACGGGCGCTATAGCTATTAATTTAAACGGATGTGACCCCTACATGACAAAGCTCCAAAGGTGTACGGGGAAGAGGTTTTATTCTTATAAATAGGACTGATGCCAGGTCAACCAGCCCCCCTCGCTTTGGACTTCCTAAAGAAAACAGCTCCGGACAGCTGAGCGAGAGAGTTATGGGGAGTGCTGAGATAGGAAATATCTACAGTTCCTGATATATTATGATTGGCCCCGGGAACGAGGAAGCCGAGAGCCAAAGGTAGTCCTGAAGGGTGCTAAACTGTACAGCGCTAATGTACACAACAACATCCTCATACAAGCAGATGTTTTAAGAAAAAAAAAAAGGGGGGGGAAGGGGAGGGTTGGAAACTGTATTTAGACCACGTTGTGCTCACCCTAGGGAGGAAAGCTGAAAAAGGGAGAATGTGGAACCAATTTTCAAGCTTGAGCAACTGAAAGTCTATTAAATGATTCTGTCATCAACATGAGATGAGGGAAGAAAAAAAAGTAATAATTTATACAACAAATTGGGTAATTGTAGCTGCACGGACAAATGATATTTCTTCCCTGATAACTGAATAAACATTGTTACAAGAGGAAGGTTGTAAGGAAATAGCCACTTTAGTGAACTACAAGCACCAGGTCTGCTTCTGTTCGTATCAAAAGAGAGGCGTTGAGGACTGAAGGGTATATATGCTCTTGATCGCAAACAAATATTTTGAGTTACTTAGTTGTTGTGGGTTTTTTTAATAATTGCATTTGACTTGCTGAAGATGCGCTTGGCTTTACACAACCAGAAGCAGTCTCAGCCTGATCACTGCATTATGCCAAACTCAAATCAATTTAATTTTTTGGAAGAGATGGCGATGTAAACTAGAGGAATTGCAGGAATAATAGGGACGGTGTGATTTATTTATTTATTGACTCTTCTTAAATATAAGTTGCATAAAGTAACAAAGTAAAGAGTATAAACTTGTGGTAGCTACATCCAGAAAATCAATAGTGAGATACAGTGGAAGCAACAGCAAGTCAGGGTGTGAGGCAATACCTTCTGGGTTGTCAGGTTACTTCATATTGGAATAAGTGTTATTCCAGTATATCCTTCCAGGGCCAGGGGAAGGACCAGGAGAGCAAACCTGGAACATGCCGAAAACCCAGTGGACACAGCACGTGTGGGAACACGTATAGAGAAGGGTTACATTCCCAAGTTTCAGAACCTTCAAGTTTTTATTTTCTTCTCTGCCCCAGACTTCCTGTGGGATGCTGGGCAGATCACTTAATGGCTTTTACGCCTCTGTATTGTTCTGCTCAAGACTATCGCCGACTTTGCCCGGTGGAGACCGGGCCCTGAGTGCCAGAACCCCTCCTTGAAGGGTCACTGCTGAAGTAGAAATTCTCAAAAAAAAAAAAAAAAAAAAAAACCCCCCCCAAAAAATCCCCAGAACAACTTACCCTAGGGATTTGCAACATGCAATACGGACCCCAAAACTCGTTACCCTTCAAATTAGGAGGATGCTGTACAGATTTCTTTGGCAGGGCTCTTCTAAACTGCAATTGAACACTCACCTTCCTTGGGGATAGAAATAAAATGCACTTCCCCGGCCAGGAGAGGAATCTCCCATGCGATGACGCGCTATCTCTGTGTGAGGGAGGTGTAAAACAAGCTGAAATTGATGGTTCAGTCGCGCGAGGTGTTAAATCCCCCCGGTGTGAATGGGACCACGTGCACGTGGGTGGCTCAGCACGTGCCGAAAGGCTGCGCGGGTGAAGGGCTCGGCTCCCTCTGATCCGGGTGGGCTTTGAGAGGCTGAAACAAGAGGAGATGGGAAAGGGAAAAGGATTTTTGCTAGGATCAGTTTTCTGCCTGTCTCTTGATGTATGCTACCATCTATTTGAATACATGCATGTGTGTAAACAGAGCCAGTCCCCATCCCCCCCCCGCGCCCTGCGCCTGAAATGAAAAATAATAAAAATATATTTACATAGCTTCAACACTAGGCTATTAAAAAGCTATAGTCAGTATAACAGAGAGGGGGGAAAAAATTACAAAGAGTGATTTGCATAGCAAACACATTTCACAGTTGTTTTGGACAAATGCCCTCGGTAAATATGTTTAAAGTCATGTACAACAAGAATATTTTATCACAAGTAACCATGTTTTAATAAACACTTAGTCTTTTTGTATTTCATTCTTTCTCGTCATAATAATAGAAATATAACACCATATATCACTGTAAAACACATTTCCACATAAACGCTGATAAGCACAAAATATTTTTCATCATTTACATTTTAACTGTAATAATATATGGCAGGATTAAAGCTGCATCCATCATGTGTCTAACTAACCTTGCTGTAATGAATTTTTAAATGTAATGGTTTCTGTCACAAAGTAAAATCATACATAATATCTTTTGACACAGTATGCTGGTATAGGCGAGGTTTTAAAATGCAAATGCAACTTCATTTTTAATTAGATTTATAAACTCAAATCGCTGTTTTCTTTGCTATAAACCAAGGGGGAAGGAAAAAGTGAGGGTTTGTGTCAAGGCTCCGAGTTTAGGTGTGTCTTCCCCCCTTCACCCCACAAGTCCCTCGCATGCAGGAAACACCTACATCCAGCCTGTCGAAAAGCGAGCTGCGCTAGAAACAAAGGATTATCAAAATCAGAGGGAACTAAAGCTTTTTCGAGTGCCTGAAGGGCCTCCCCCGGTGCCACGGCAGGGCTGAGGACCGGGCTCTGGCCGGGCGATGGGGACAGCGGGTGGAGGACGGGCACCAGCCCCCTTTCCCCCAGCCCTGCTTGAAATAACAAATAATCCAGGCTTCACAACAGGAGAATCATTAAAAATAATTTGCACGAGCTTTCTGTTCTGCAAGCTCCCCCCTTTTCTTTTTTTTTTTCCTTTTTTTTTTTTTTTTTTTTTGGTGATACAGTATTTCCTTCCGTGATTATCACTGCGGACATGTTCCTGCCATATGGATGGGAGCCGGGCGAGGAGGCGGCTCAATACCTGAGTGGTTAATTAAGAGCTGTTGCTGGGCCACAAGAAGCAGGTTTGAAATCCCTCTTCACTCACCGACAATGAGTAGCTTTTTTAGCAGCAGAAGTCACTGGGGACAGCCGGCAGCGCAGGGTAATTATTTGAGATAACGCAGAGCTGCCGAGCGCGCGCGGGTGTGCGGGTGCACGCGGGGAGGGGGGGCGCCTCCGAAAGGAGGGCAACACCGCCCAAAAGCCTATACTAAAAAGGTCAACATTTCCTATTTTTCTGTATGGTGTCGGCAGTCTGTAATGCCTTTTTAGAATGAATGACAATGGATTCTAGCTTTTTTCTTTCTTTTTTTTCTCCCATAAATGAATCTCTTACTTTGTATTCCGACTTGGCAGCGGTGAGCGCAGGTCTTGGAGAGGCCAACCTGAATGAGCTATCTGCACTTTACCGGTGTGGATGCAGAAATGACTTTGATTGCATTGCTGCAAAATAGCAGTAATTTCCACATTAACTCGTGGAAACCCTGTGCTCTCAAGAACAAAGGGGGGAGGGAAAAAAAAACCAGAGAAAATCACAGAACTGAAAGCCATGAATGAAATGAGGAAAGTCCAGAACTTCTTTAGGGCTAAATTCTCAGCAGGGTAAACCTGCGTATTGCTGCAGGAAGAGGAAAGAGTGTTTTGGCTATAAATGAGAAACACATTCAAACCAGCTGAGGAGCTGGTCTGTGGCTACAACATTGCTCGTGGGCAGGGGGCTCTGGGTTGTTGTTTAGGCCACTTAAAACATAAACCAAGGCTCAGACAACAGTTTCAGGGGTGCTCTTGCTGCAGCGCATCCCGTTCACTTTTTTTTTTTTAATCAACAATGAAAAGCAACATGCTAACTCTTAGGGGCTATGGTTTTTCTAAAGTGCTTTGTACCCAAAACACTTGGGAAGCCACGTTGCCATTCAAGTCTGCCACTGTCCAAAATACACAGACTGTAGCACCTGGTGAAAACTGAAGGCAAAAACTGAGTAGTGATCTGCTGCAGAACTGCACTTCTCCGGGCTGCAGAGGAGTATACGAACATCCCCCTCCTCAGTCACCAAAGCTCAGTCTATGTTGTGGGCTCAAAACACTATTTCCCCCTTTGTTTGCTTGTTGGGTTCTTTTTTAAAGCAAGCCTTTCTAGTTTATTACTGAGCAAATGACGAAACCTCAGTCATATGGGTTTTTGGCATTTCCAGAAAATCCCACATTGCGATCTCCCAACATAGAAGGCTTAAACTGCCATCCAGCTAGGAGCTCTGTGAAGCTCGCGTGAGCACTTAGCTCTGTGCTGGGGGGTAAAAATAAATTCAAGAAAGCAAAGAGACCCCCACAACCTCCTCCTCTCTGCACACATCTTTTCCCGTCTTCTCAAACGCCGGGAGAAGCGTCTCTCAAACGCTTGCTTTGCCCGAGCAAGCAGAGATTTTTGAACACACGCGCCAGGCACTTCAAGCACACCAAAGCTTTTGCAGTTATATAGTGTAGGCTGAAACCCCCCAAAACTTGCCGTCTGTGGCACGGGGACCACGCTGTACCTGTTTCTGCATGCTCTTTTTTTTCTGTGTTTTTTTTTTTTTTTCTAGAGGCAGCTCTTGCAAGCCTTTGATGTTTCCAGAGTGCAAACAATACTGCTCCAGCAGCAGCACTTTTGCCAATATAACTGTCTCAGCTTTGTTTAGAAACTGCCCAATATGTTAATTATCTTCTTTACCTCTGTGGCATTATACTGTCAAACTGTACAACAGTCTTTAGAAAATAAAAGCGAACACCCTAAGCTGCTGTACCCGGCTCCCATAATATCTATTCACTGACAATGCCTGAGCTGTCAGATCAGAAGGAGCTTCATTGGAATAAAGGTGGGCAGATGTGTGATAATGAGACAGAAGCATACAGATGCTAATATAACTGTTCAGCAGAGCAGGCTCGTCTTCGTTAGGCAGACCCAGGTAGCAGCTGCAGACTGTCAGACGCTGGAATGCTGCTTTCTCTTGATTCTCATTTAAGATCAGCTTCGTTCCCTGTCTGTCAGTGAACTTTTCCCTCACAGGAGCCTGGACCCCTAGGTGATCAGTCACATTTCGACATAACTAGATGTCAAAAGAAGTTTAAGTTGTATGACGAACTGTGATGCATTCCCCGTGCTAGCTGGCAGTCTCAGCCCTCCAAGGCGTCTTGTTAATGATCCACCTGGAAACTCTAGAGTATTTCCTGTATTTTGTTTTCTTATTAAAATACCGGCTAAGCCTTTGTCAATATCCATGTCAGCAACTGTAAGCTCAAGACAATATTATCACAAGCATAATTTGATTTTTAAAAATGGAATCGTGGACCTGCGCTGACCAAGCGGCAGGAGCTGGGCGCGGAGCGGGATGCTAGCTTTGTGTTGCTGGATTTTATCCTCATCAATTAAAACAAAGTATTGCTGATCTTCTTGGGGGCAGAGGCAGGGCATCACGAGGCGGGGGAAATAAATTTGACTAAAGTTGCTTTATGAAACGCGTGCGCGGGGCTGATGAACACAACCAGGAATAGGATAATGGAGAGCCTGTGTAGATGAGCAAACAATTCCAACGCGCGGGAGCTGGGAAACACAAATAACCTGAGATTGTCATTTCACATACTGCTGGAACCTTTGAACTGGGAGTCTGAACTTCGTCAGCCTTTCATCTGTTGCTGTGAGCTGTTTACCCACTCGCGCTCCCTGGTTTCAGAGAGGAGACAGACTGGGGCTATTTTACATAAAATACATACGTGCGTGCACAATGCAGCAAACCTTCTCCTACCCTATTTGTGTGACAAGACTTAATATCGCTTGGCGCTTAATCGCATCAAGCCGGTTTTTACTGTCAATCTCAACTCCCTTCTTCACTTCTGGCCATTTGACTTGTGGCGTTTCGCTTCCCATTTAGATAGCCCACGTAGACACGGCCAGGTACGATTAACAGGTCTTTTATGTTCTTAAATTTCTGAGTGAAAAGATCACAAGGGAAGAGATTCAAAGAGTTATGAAGTTCTTCCTTTTCTGGTTTGGGGTGGGAGAATCATAAGGCACGTGCGTCCCAGCCTGGCTGTTGCGTGATAGTTTTCACCCAGAACAACTGTTAGTCAGTTATGGGAATTGATTGGAAGTCGAGGGCAGCTTTGCTGCCTGAAGCGTGTTCAAAGGAAACCTCAGGATGAAGCTCCGTCCGTGTCCGGTCTCTCCCTGGAGGCTGCGGAGCGGCCCCGGGAGGGTCAGGGGACCACTCGGCGTATCCCTTGGCTTGATCCGGGGCCGCTTTCCCTTGCTTCTCTTCCTGCGCCGGCAAATCCAGCTTTTACCGGTGACAAACGCGAAATTCAGCACTTTGTTTCTTTCTCTGCTTTTCCTGTGTCAATATAATTCTTAATTAAACACTTCTCATGGCCAGTTTATACTCACTAATACTTTCTAATATAAAACAAGATGTCTCCCCCTAGATTCTGGTATTTAGTAGCCTGAAGCTCATTAGTGCATGTGTTCTCACCCAGGAGTTTTAAATATTTAACTAGCTAGGATTCTTTCAAGAGGTCTTAACCTTATAATTTGTAATAACTTGGGGATCTCATATCTGAAGTGTGAGTTAGTAAAAATGTTTCTTCCTTTCACCCTGCATTGATTTCCTACTTCGAGCAATCAAACTAAGAGCTATTAGGCCAAACAACTGCAGCTGCCTATTTATTTCATCGTAGTAAAACATAAGTGATGATAATAGATTTCCTAATAGAGATTGATCTTCCACAAAAGCCAAAAACCAAAGCATGCCCGGCCTGGGTAGACGGCGTATTATGCATTATGCACCGCGTGCTTAAAATTGTTCAGCGATAGAATAATATAGGGAGGTCCACAAAAGCGAGCGTGCTGCCTGATATATCTTTGCACTGAAACGTATTACTTGTGTTGCTTGTAATGGCCTGTGCATGCGATACAAGTAAATTTTGTCTAAAAATTATCTAAGGACCACCTAATGTGCTCTGATGCTGCTGAATGTCAAAAATGTCAGCGGCTTCCAGTAATGACTCTCTGACATAAACAGTAAGGGAGAAATATTACAGTTACTGAAGGAGTTGGGAGGACAAGCATGCATTTTCATGAGAGGTCTCTTTGAATGGCAGCAAGTACTCAAGCAGGCAGCTTTCCCTGCCAGTTAAGCTGGCCAAAGAAAGCGCTCTTCCCCTGAAAGACAATTAAAATGAGTTAAATGAATTAAAACGGCCCTGCACGTGGTCAGAGGTTAGAAACAGCAGTATCTGGATTTATGAAAATCACGGGGCTGCCAAGCCTCAGAAATTGTGTGTAACAAGGGAGCCATTCAAGTAGTAACACAAACAGCTTTGTGAAATTGAAGGCAATATACATAATTCTTAATTTCTAGGAGATGGTTTTGTCAGCAGTTTTGCCATCTCGGGACTTGGGCAGTATATACCCATTTTAAAATTTTATTTTTATCAAGTTGCTTTCCGAGGGAGAAAGAGAGATTAAAAATGTATTTGTAAGCGAGGGAGAGCAGATAAATGAAACGCCTTTCCGTTTGTTATGTTTTTATGGTAGAAGAGCTGACATTAGCTGGTTACGTGCGCCTCTCCTCCTATTTTTTCCGAAGCACCAAATTATTAATTGCACCTAAAACCTGAAAATGCCAAAGTGTTCCCTCCAGCTGCTTTGTGCAAGGAGATATTCACCTGCAACCGGTTATTTAGCTCTCCGAAATTTCGGTATTAATCTCGCACCAGCAATCCCAGAATGCTACAGCGCACTTTTTTTACCCATTACATAGCCCAAGTCTATCAGAAAGCATTTGTCTCCGCGCTCTTTATTCACTTTCAAAGGGTTAAACAGCCTATTTACCGGGCTGTCAGCAATCTGTATCCCAAATCGTGAAAAAGTCTGGCCTAGTTTTGTTCAGCATGGAGACTTGTCTTCTTGGCCTGTTGTTGTTACCATCATGTAATATCCATGACAATCGTGTTGTGCTTTTTAGGGGCTCTGTAGTGCTAAATCTGAGGGGCCATTTTAAGCCAGTAAAGGGCTTTATTTATGTGGATTTGAAAGAGTCTTGTGAAGGGCCTTCCACTCAAAATCCTCTTCAGCAGGTCATCCTGGTTTCAAAAGGATTTAGATGCAGAGGCAGTGATCAGTACTTCTATCACGTTCTAATAGACTGACATGAGCATTTGTGCCTGAAAGACGGGAGGGGGGGAGGAAAGTGATGCAGATTTGCCCTAAATTGGACTGATGCACAAAGCAGGGAGCGCAATTGACTGACGAGGTAACCCCTCGCACCCTTCTTTTACACTTCTAACCGGTGCCGCACAAAGAGCGAGCCGTGGGAAGCTGCACGGGAGCAAAGCAGATCCATTTCCATGGACCATATGGAAATTTTGTTTTGTGTACAGAGAAAGTGTCTGATAACAGTGACCTTAACTGCCATATGTGTATGGTGAATAGTAAACAGAGCAAACCACTCAGCTCTCTGACCCTTAGCATATGGACATCTCTACCAAAGGAGAGTTTTCACAGCACATCCACTTTCACTGTCATCTCACTGGTAACCCAGGGGATTTCACTAGATTTGTTAATGAATTGCTCTATTGACTTATATCTGAGCTTGCCTCATTAGAGTAGAAGAACAAAATTTTTATCTATGTTTTCGTGAAGGGGACCAGAATGCCCCTCCTTTGTTAAGAGGTGGGTAATCTGTAGGGCTGTCATCTGTTTTGAACTAATTTATTGTGTCAGTTTAAGAAGGCTCTTCAGTGTTCATTGATGCTCAAGCTCCACTCCAAGCCTCTTTAAATCAATTTTTTCCTTGTGAGTGGAATGTTTTTTAGGCCCCTGCTTGGTTTACAAATAGCTGAACATGTTGTTAACCCTGGTGCTGGCGAGCTTTAGAGTGCCAAATACAAGCAAACTCAGTGAGCCTCCATAGCACCACCTGTCATGAAATGGCTTTCAAAGCGGCTACAAGCCTTGTACAACCTTGTACCATTCACCTTCCCCACCCACCATCACTCAAACAACAGCTCTTCGTAAAGGCGCCTGTACCGCACCCCGGGCGCCCGCGGTACGGAAACGGGGGCCGGGTGTAGGTCCCAAACATCCATATTTCCAGCATGCCAAAGGCCCATTGCTTTAGGGTTTCCAGCGTCTGAAATACCGACCCGCCCCCGGCTCTTACGCTGCGATAGCCGTCAGTCAGCGCGTTATTAAATAGTACACCAATAAAGAACACATTATGCCTAATGGCCAAGTGCGGAATCAGGAGGAATTAGCGAAATAGGGTTCAATAAAGTGCAAACCATAAAGATAAGCTTCTGAAGATCGGATCTGACTTGTTGTTCTCTACTTTCAAGGAAATAAATGGCCAGTGCAGTAAACCTCTTTCTGCCCCTCCCCTGACTGCCTTGAACAGGCACCATGGCGAGAGCGTTGGAGTGGGCCCCTTCCAGACGAACCAAAACATGAACATCGTGCAATTTTTTTTTTGTATCCACACAGAAAACACAGCTTTGATGGTTCTTTTTAAGACCATGACGACTAGGAGAAGGCCTGTGTCCCCACACCCAATATGATGCACGAGGGAGTAACAGGGATTACTCTTCACCGCTTTCCGCAGTAAAGCGTGCTGTATGGAGGTCTCCTACAGCGTCAGAGATGGAAAACATGTTTTTACTGAATAGCGGCCAAATTCTGCAGTCCTCACTCGACCAAAGTTCCCGTTGAGTTTTCAATGGATCTGTCCCGCAGTTCCACCACTAGTGGTTTTCTCACGCCGCTACCCAAAGTGGAAGGTGTGCTGGAATTCCAGCTTCTGCAGACAATTCATACCTGTGTACTTCGCGTGTAGCTTAACCTTCAGAAGGGGTTGGCTCCTGTTATTTTGGAGTTGTGCGTCAGGCTTTGGGTACACCAGACTTGGCCTGGAACGCACGGTGGTGCTGGCGAACATTAGCCAAACCGCACAGAGCGCCCAACTAAAGGTCTTCCAAAGATTGACCCTACCTGCACGTGAGGAGGCAATGCCAGCTCGCTTCTCTGCAGAGGCTTTTCTCCGAGTTGCCATGGAGTCATCGGCTCACCCGGAATCAGCTCTGTCAGCTCAAGTGACTCATCTTGCTACCAAAAATCTATGTGTAGAGACTGTTATTAAGAATCCAATATTAATCAAGCCGTGGTATTGGAGTTGTCATAGTTATTTCTGACTCTAAGCACAGCTAGTAACAATGTGCTTTTATTTCAGATATTACAGTAAAAGAAGTGTGGGTAAATACTAATTTTTTTCACAGGAAAAATTACATTGCACATCGATAAATACCGAGAGGTGAAAAGCAATCTGGGAGTATACAGGGAACTGAAAAAAAACCTTTTTCCAGGGTTCACTCCTTTGCTGGTTGGCATGGCTGTCAAACATCTGCACCGCTTTCCCTGTGTCAGTCTGGCATTTTACAACGGTACCGAGGTACCCAAACACCTGGTGTATCAGTCAGAGAGCCTTTTTTACCTGCAAAGATTTATTACAATTTTTAAATGAAAAATGCATAAGCAAAATGCTTACGTTACTTTCCAATGCAGATTTTTCAAATCTGGTTTTATATGGGAATTAGTTTAGAGCCATTTGGATTGTTTATGTTTATTTAATCGAGGAATCGCTAGGCTAAATCTATCAAAGGAAATTAAAGTAAGTCCCAGTTGCCAGTGCATGAAGAGATATGATGGTATCACTACACACAATTAAATGACAGTCATTTCTTACAGAGAAACACAGGGTGATAATTCTAAGCCTGCAACTTTAAGAGATTCAGAAATCCATGATGTTAATTCTGAGAGTTTCTGTGCAGCTTCTCCCCTTTTGGAGTTTTTTAAAAGTTGCTAACCAAGTCCGCTCATGTTTTAATGATTTTTTTTTTTCCCCTTTAAACCAGCCTTTCTCAAAAAACAACAAACCCCACCAAAAAACCCCCAAAGCACCTCATTTCAGACGAGTTCGTATTTGATTTTAGCTGTGAGTGAAAATGAGTGTATCACATTCTCCCTTCATTCGCATGACAAAATTATCCTGCAGATTAGATTGGCACGATAAACAATTTCTGTCTTAAAAGATAACTTCAGACTGAAAAAATCAGGCTGGGTGCTGAAAGGTAAAACTTTGGTGTATGGAAAATCTTACGGAGAACCTGCCCACAAGCGCGCTTGACTCGAGGCGGTGCTGCTTGCCCCTCGCTTTCCTGAGCGCTCTATTTAAGGGATAACACAAGAAAATATACAGTCAAAATAAAAAAAAAAAAAAGATAGAAACATCGGAACAGTTATGACCCCTTACCAAAAAAAAAAAAAAAAAAAAATTTGAAACCTGAATAATTTACTAGGACAAAAACAAAACTTTAGAAATTCATTACTTTTCTTACCGTCTTTGCAGAAACAGCAGGTTCAACAGAGCTCAAAAAAGCTGGGATAAGGAAAAGGTATGTAACGCACTTCGACAGNAAAAAAAAAAAAAAAAAAAAAAAAAAAAAAAAAAAAAAAACAAGAAAAAATTTAAACCCCAAAAAAAAAAAAAAAAAAAAAAAAAAAATTTGCAACCTGAATAATTTACTAGGACAAATACATAACTTTAGAAATTCATTACTTTTCTTACCGTCTTTGCAGAAACAGCAGGTTCAACAGAGCTCAAAAAAGCTGGGATAAGGAAAAGGTATGTAACGCACTTCGACAGACTAACTATATATTAATTAAAAATGACAAATTTGGCTTCGTAAAGTACAGGTGCCCGGGACATATAATAGCTACCAGAGAAATAGCTATAATAATTACATGAAATTATGGCTAATTACTAGTATATACTGTGTGTTTCACCTTATCAGATGGTATATTCACACACCCAGGAACAGCTACAACACGGAGTAAATACAGGACTCGAGATTCCATGCCACACATTCCTTTTCTTATCACCTGCTATGGATCTGAGGAACAGATCTATAGGGATCCTTTAATTAGCACTAATAATTGATTAGCAGATCAGAAACAATGGCAACGGCTTAACTGCATTTTGCAAAACCTTCCGAAGTTCTGCTGTTTGTTTTTGTTTCACGCTGGAACGCTAACAAAAACCTGTTAAGTGGTCTTGCAAAATTAACCAGCTTCAAACGGTGGGGCTGGGATGGAAAGTGCCAGGTTTTGATCTATTTGCTGTTCCAGGGGAGCAGCGTCTTTTTAGAGAGACAGCGTTCACGCTGGGCACCAAAACTTTACTGCTGAGAACTCCATCAAAACCAATATGTTTTTTAATGGAAGTAAGGGTGAAAAAAAAAAAAATTAAAAAATCTGGCTCCCCCTTGAAAATATCCCAACCAGTCTCACTACCAAAGAGATTTAATGAGTGGGAAAAGGAGTGAAATAAAACATTTTAATCAACTTCGTTGCTATGAATAGAAGTAAAGGACCATTGCAAAACAATTGACATACTTTCACACCGCACCTTAGGTCCTCTAGAGAACTTTCAAGATTGTACCATCACATGGGGAGGTGCAAGCGAGCAGAGGACTTTTCGAGCATTCTTTGCCTCGTGATGTTATTTCCATAAGAAAAAGCTGGAAGTTGAAACTGTGACAACTTGCACCGACCCACGGGAATGCAAACATCTATCTCCTGATAACACGTTGAGATAACGCACGTCACCACTGCAGCCAGCATGAGGACACTTGTCTTCACTCATTTCATATCCACTCTATCACATTCCTGGCCACACTTCCCTATCTGTCCTTTCAACACACTCCCTACATTCCTCCAGTGAAGTGCACAACTCGCTTGTTCAAACACAACCGGGCAGCACAATTACGCTTTCCGTACCGCAGCTGAACAAAACCCAAAAGCTACTTAAGAACTGCTGTTCTAGAAGGTCAGTTTTTCACACCCTGTTAGAGGAGCATTTTTCTTCTCATAAGGAGTTTTGGCTATTGGCCTCGAGCTCGTCTTTCCTCCCACAAGACAGAAACCCAGTGTTAACGCTCGCTCTGTGAAATCTGGAAACCGCCCAGAGAAAAGCACACGTGCGAGGCTCCTCGTTTGCCATCCATTATTCTATTGATACCTTCTCCATTGTGTGGAAACTGTAAGCTGATACTGCATCCTATTTGCCAAATTAGCCCAGTCTCTAACATCACCCATAGAAATAGAATCCTTATTTTTAGAATTCCTCGACACTTTTTCTGGATGCAGTCTCACGGCAAAAATATTCCATTAATGTTTTGAGTGGTGGTGTAGGGCAGCTGGAAAAAATGCTGAACAAAAGCAAGAAATATTAACAAGAACAATTGTGTTTTGTCTTCTGTCTGTTCCAAGACTGAAGAATGGGAACAGAGGAGAAAGAAAGGGGAAAACCCAAACTAAACATATTTCATTTTGCCAGAAATGTAGGTTTTGAGCATTTCTGTCACTGGAAAATAAAAACATTATTGACAATCATGGGAGAAAGAAAACACTTTATTCACACAATTTTCCTTTTCAGAAAACATCTGGCAGGTTGATTGCACTTAATTCTTTAAAATTGAAAGGATTGTGTTAGATTGAATATAATGCTGAGATCAATTAATTTATAGCATTTTATATTGGTTCCATTCAGCACTGAAATTATAGCTGTGGAAACTGCGTTACCTTTCAGGTATTTACTAGCGAGGCTAAAGCAACTGGTATTACCTGTTGGACTCCAGTGCAGCCCAGGGGGAGCATTGCCTGTATTTGACACTACCTGAAGTGAGGAGAAACTCGTTTGTCCCCATTTCCACCTCAGATGTCTTCTGCCCCTTCCCTTGAGATGATACGTCGAATTAAACTCTTTTTCTGGTGATTAAGAATCCAACCTAGCGACCGCTGGATTCATGAGCGTGGATTTCAGTGGGTGTCAGATGGATTTCTCAGCTGGGGACAGACACTTTGCTTTCAGCTGCTGATTTTGTCTTCTCCTCAGGGTCTTAGCAATGAATTTCCAGCGAGGACACAGAATTCACATCTTCAACAATGATGTCGCTAATCTTACATCTTTTAGGGTAATTTTTCTTTGAAGAACCTCCCTCCCTCCCTCCCTCCCCGGCCAACCTACTCCTATTTATCACTTGGTGTTGTGGCTTCTAGGTCGTGTTGTACACGCCACAGTGAATTACACTGATGTTCATCTCAAGAGGCAAGAAATGGGACTTGTTACCTACCTGGTGCCAGAATGGATGAAGACTATGAGGCATAGGATATACGTTTTAACTGGAAAAGAAATTATTTACATTTAGAAGTAAGTAATTTCAGCTACACCTTTACCAGGCGTGCTGTTGTGGCACCTGGAAAAGCAGGGAAAACAACCCCCAAAGTCTACTACCAGCCATAGGAGGGAGCTTCTCCACAGAGCTGAATGTTTGGAGTTGTTGGTTTTTTTTCTTTTTAGGGCACATCTGGTGGGTGCAGTTCAAAAGACTGTGCTTTTTTATATACAATTGAACACGGTGACCAATTTTCACAACACAAATTACACTATCAATTTACAGTTGCTGGTCTAAAAAAAAGGTATTTCCCTTGCACACTGACAATAGAAGTTCCATCACTTAAATTACACAGATTGATCTGCCCGTGGTGGAAATTACAATTTAAGCTTTATTTATCTGGGAGTAGGCTAGGCACCTGTTCTAACCTCTAGACAAATTACCACGTAATCCAGTGTCTGCTAATAAGGTATTCGCAGACTCTAAAACTGAAAATATAACTCCCTTTTGCCTAAAATCCTTCAGACCTATCAACCCTTAAAAACTATTCCTGGAAAACAGCTCTGCTGCATAACTCAAAGGTCAGCAAGCTGAAGGAGGAACGTACAGTGGGTTTGAGGGCAGCAAAAGAAGAGACACCTTTAAATAACAACAAATAAAGAACACCAGCTGATTCAATCTGCAGAGATGTAACTAAGAATGAAGGAGGAAGGATGTATTATTGGGGCTGATGGCTGAAAATTCCATATTTTTTTTTGGGTACCTGGAAACGCAGAGGCAGCGGGTGAAGAGTGTGAGAACTTTGAGAGCAGCCTGCAAGCAAAGCAGGCCAAGAAGAAACCGAGAGAGCAAGAAGCTGCTTTGTGCTCTTAGAGAAAGTGCCCAGATACGGTTCAGACGTTGCCTCGGGTACGATGCACTTCAGTAATCCAACGCAAAAGTTAACAAACCCGTCAATAATTTTATAATGGTCCATATACAAACTGAAAACCTTGCAAAATCCAAGGGTGGTCACTTTTGCTAACAGGCCTTTGGGTGAGATTCCTCAGCGTAGGGGAAACAGGCGTTTCATTTCTCTAACTTCCGTCAGTTGCTTCGATGGAGATGGCTTGCTGGAAACCTCGGGTTGAAGCGCACCGTCTGCCATACCCCTCCTCCCAAACGACATTCTGGACACATACAGTAAGGACGCAGGTTTTCGGAAGATGAGACCTCCCAGCCTTGAGGCCACGGTCAGCAGGAGGGGTGACAAAGCAGCAGCCCGTGGTGCATGACAGCAGTCAGGGCGAATTAACAATCGCCCGCTCTATTCACAAAGAGAAAAGAATGGAGCCATTCAAGAGCAAATCCATCTGTCCCTGCGAGGGTTCACAGGAGTGTCAGGGAAACCTCACGGTCAACAGTCTCGGAGTGCTGGCACACGGGAATCCAGCAGGATCAGCGTGGATACTTGATGCTTTATCCACTGGCAGAAGCTCCACAGTCGGGGCGCCGCGTTCACAGCCTGTGTGCTTCCAGCCTGAACAGGACTCGAGTCTACCTAAAGGCTGAAGGTCTGCACGGAGCTACCTCTGCCAAAAAACAGTGGAGGAAACAAGAGGCAAGGAAAGACTCTTGCTGTTTTCAGCACAAAGCGAGGTTTTTTTGGAGATGAAGAAAACAACTGCTTATTTAACAGCTGGCCAGCTACCATATTTCCACAGAAAAGGCAATAGCAAGTAGGTAAGGAAACACCATTAGAACATCTCTATTAGGAACGTAACCAATGTCTTCCTTAAGTCTTTAGATGAACGTGCCCACGTTCACAGACTGTCAAGACAGGTCTATGAATTAGACACTTCAAAGAATCACAGAATCACCAGGGTTGGCAGGGACCTCTGGAGATCATCTGGTCCAAACCCCCCCCTGCCAAAGCAGGGTCACCTACAGCAGGTTGCACAGGATGGTGTCCAGGTGGGTTTTGAACGTCTCCAGAGTCAGAGACTCCACCACCTCCCTGGGCAGCCTCTTCCAGTGCTCTGCCACCCTCAAAGTAAATTAGTTCCTCCTCGTGTTTAGATGGACCTTCCTATGTTCAAGTTTGTGCCCGTTACCTCTTGTCCCAAAGATAACACTTAAACATAAGCCAGCTGAACACCCCTCATGTCTGCAGTAGTTGTGATCGCTGGGACAACTCTCAAAATACGAATCGCAGGTATCTGCACGCAGCAGTTTCTGCCCGTATTTGCAGAATGTGGGACAGACTTCTGTGGAGCTTGATCTACCTCATGCATCCCAACAGATGCTAAGTCACATGGTGGAGATAATATGCCAACATTGTTAACTCGCTGCTCATCAGGGCACGGGAGAGAGGAGCACTGGATTATGGATACCCATTTTAGCTCCTCTAAGGAGCGATGCCACCATTTTCCCCCCTTTTCTTTTCTTCTTTCCTGCCCTAATTTAGGACAAACCAAGTCTAAAAGGCCTAGGAGAATACAACAGACCTCTGACCTCCTTCTGCAGGAATAGTTTGAAAAAGATCCATGAGAATGTATGCCATTCCCTGAGTGGAAGCCAGCAGGCACTCCTCATAGCCCATATGTCGCTTCAGACACCCCTGAGTGAAGTCCAAGCCTAAGGAATTCCAGACATGCACCATCCCAGCTCCAACACCTGCACAGCCTATGTGAGAGCTCCATCTCACCCGTGCAGCCTAGAGGATTATGACATTGTCTCTGTCCCGTACCAAATCTGAGCGATTCTTCCCCCAAAGCAGATTTAATATTAGATGTACAAAATGTAGAAAATGCAAACTTGGCTTTACCAGCCTCTTTAGTTCCTGGCATAACTTTTGAGCATGCGGTCATATGGCTGGGGAAAGATGATGGAAGCCTTCTTTGGTTCCTCTTAGGTCGTGTTTCTTGAATTGTTTATTTTTATCCTCTAACTGCTGCCAAAGAATACGATAATATAGATTAAGAGGGTCACTGTGCCACTCACTGCGAAAAGAAAATAACAGCGTATCAGTCTATAGATAATGAAACAATAGTCTCCTTCCATCTGAAATATCTGTGGATTAGATTCTCCTAGAGCATTGTCTCCTCTTTTCTCCCTCAAGAAAAGAAATCCAACCTCTCCAACTAAGTTGGGAGTTGTTACATACTCTGTGTCTGCACCCTAAAACAAGATGTCTATGCTAAATCGTCCAGCTTTCAAGTCAACTGCTGGTTTTGAAAATACAATGAACCCAAGACTCACCTCTTGCCTTCTCTTTTTTCACTCGGGCAAAGCTTTTGCCTACTAGTGCCAGCAAGATACGTAGAGAAGCAAACAAAAACTGTAAGTATGACCCTGAATACTAACAGCAGAATCGCAGCCGGTTCTTTTGGGGAACTGTTCCTTCATATTTCCAGCAAACCAACCGCCTTGGCAGTAGTAGCCAACCCATTCGGTCCAAATGCCTCTCCAGACCTGGGGGAGGTCAAAGCCGAGCCATTTCCCAGCCACTGGCACGCAGTCCCGCTGCGTGGGATCGCAAATCCCTATGAAGGAATACTTCCGCACGTGTGTTCCTGTTGTAGGTTTGAGAACTTTTGAGCAGGGTTGTGCGGCAAGAGCTTTGCGCGGGGCAACGCAACGGAGCCCCAAAGATGCCAGGCTCCCTGCCACAGCCAAGGAGAACATTGCTGTAAAAACATCATTTCGCAGCAGTCGTGGCTCTCTCGCGCGTCGATAGGGAAAGGCAAGCGCGCTGTGAGCGCAAGGCTGGTGCGAGAATAACCCGTCATCTAGGAGAAACACTTAAAACTTCCACAAAGGATGGGATTTCAGGTGGGATGGAATAAAGATTGCCAGGGAAGCTACGTGCCAGCTGCTTACCTCGAACCGCCTGCTTTGTACTGGCTCCCGAGTACGCCTCACATTTTTCACCATTAAATGGAAAGAGCTAATAAAAAAAAAACCCCAAATAATCAGAACATAAAAGTGTATAACGATCATAAAAGAATACATTTTTCTTTCTTAATGTTTCAGCTGTCTGAAGAATAGTTTTCTGGTGTAAAAGAGATAACTATATATCTTCTGATTTTATTGGCTGCAGATTACACTAATTATCATAAAAAATTACTACCACTAATAAAAATTCTATTATAAGTTACTTATAGTAATCTCTAGGGTACTATACTTAGCTTAGAAAAGATCGTAATTACACTGCATTACAGGGAGAATTTGTTTCCTGAAGCAGCTTTAACACTGTCTGTTTCTTTTAACACTTTAAAGTTGTTGGGTGGTTGTTTTTTTTTTTTCCTCTTTCCCTTTTCAGGTCAAATGTTGCCTGTTATTTTCACTGTGCAGGATGTGATTTTATCCCAGAATAATGATCCATCTCTGTTGCAAGTGACGCAAATGAAGTTTTAAAATCACAAATATCTGGGTGGGTTTCACCTCCCGAGGGGGTTAGCATGTCTCAATGGAAGGATGCATAAAAGGGAAGACCTAACACTCTCCGCCCAAAGGGAAACACATTCTGTATAAAATTGCTGGAAGCTAGTGGGTGTTCACAAAAAATACAATGTTCGGATTTTATTTGACAAGACAACAATTGTTATTTTTCCCTTTTAGATACTTTGCATTTTACCATCTGTGAGGCTGATGACTCTTAAATGACCTTAAATCATACCGCTGTTAACGGCAGTGGTTACAGGCAAACGTGGAATTCTGTGCGTTACCTGCCTTGTTCTGAACATCAAATTAAATAGCTTTACTTTGATAGCTGACACTGTAGTAAATAACCTCAAAGTGCAACTAATTAAAATAAAATTGAAACGGTGGCCATTTCTTTTAGAAGGGGTTTCAATGCTTCAATAGCAGGGCTAAATCAACATCTTAATTAACAGTCATATAAAATGAAATAGCCCATTTGAGTTGCTTTAAAATAGACAACTTATTTATGCAAAGACTAGTGGCATATTAATTGCTAACACTAAGAAAAAAATACGCCTTTGAGCTTTACAGCTTCCTTTGCAGCAAAGGATTTGAGAGCTAAACTGTGGAAAAAGCGTATTACAGTAGTTAATTTTATGACAGACATGAACCAGAGGCACAAGTGAATGTGGGAAAGTTTGGTGGTGCGTTTTGGTTTTCTGCTTGTTTCTTTTTTTTCCAAACGAGATTAATTAATCTAAGTGGCCTCGTAATATTCCTATTCTATTTAAAGTTAAGCACTCGGGGTTATTCCTGGGAGACGCTGGCCAAACTGGCCGCCATCCAATAAAGCGGTCAACTCTGAGCACCCGCATCTTCCCACCGAGATCCCGGACTGGAGGACTCGGGAGGTCAAGTGCAAGCTTTGCGGTGCTGGAGTGGTCTGCTGGGGCCCTGCAGGACGGCACCTTCTCCTCCCTGATCCTGAAGCACTCAGAGGTGACCCAGGCAAACAATCAAAGGGCTACTCGTTTGAGTAAGCATTTCCAGGATCAGGTCCCAAATGACTCATCTCCTCCAATTAGTCCACCTCAGGTTGTACCTTTAAATAGCTTTCATTTACTAATGTGCGCGAGGGAGGAGTGGCAGGGAGGAATTACACTTCCTTTCCTAATTACTTTACTTTTGTTGACATCTTGGAATAAGTTTTTACTTTCAGAGGAGAAGAGTTGATTTACACTACAGAAAGAGCACAGCAAGCACGAGAAAATTATTTGCCCTTCCTCCTGCCAGGCATCCATTTCCTTTTCACTGTTGCTAACAATGCGCTAACTATTTATGCGTTTGTCAAAAGATCCCAACATAAGAAAACTATATTTAAATCACTTCACTACAAAGTGAAAACACAAGGTAATGATTCGGATTCTATTTAGGTAATAATAATATTTGTACAGACTGCCTGGCGAGCATGCTGGTAGGTGGCAGGAGCTCAGTACAGTCCTAAAGGGTCAGCAGTAACAAGAAATCTGAAATAGCATTTAATTTTCTTCTTTAAAAAACAGCTTTTAATTTAAGACCCTGACACATGCACAAGAATGTGTCATTTCCCCTGATTAAAGCCTGATTTCACTGCGTTTTTCAACGAAGCTGAAAACGAGGGAGCTTTATTTGCAGGAGATCCAGGGGGCCTTGCAAGTGCCCAAGACAGAATTTTATTTGTCTACATGCAATGAGTCACTTTGCTTGTTTTGCAGGTTTCCTCCCCCTCAATCATCACCTAGAACTAGCTGGAACCCTCTTATCCCAGACACTAAGGACAGGAGGACGCGGGGCACAAATGGGGATGCTCACCGTTGAGAGTATGGGGAGGCTGAAGCGCATTGACAAGGCAACGTGGCACGTGCTCTGCCAAGGAGATCAATCCCTCTCCTGTCAGCTCCGCTCTTCTCATCTTCAAAATTTAGAAATCAAACAGACAGCCCAAACATTTTCACAATTTGTATCAAGCCTAGTTGTGTAATAGAGTAAACAAAGACAATGCAAAGAATAGCGTCCTTCACTGAATTCTTGAAAATGGCAAAAGCAGATGCAACAACACGCTGATGCCCCTCATTCTGGTCACTGAACAAAACACTTTGTAGTCAATTTAAGGACAGATTTGCAAACTGTTTAGGAAGGCTGATATGTAGAAAGAATGTTTTTAACCCATGGAAAGAGTCACTTCTATCTGCGCAGTGCTCACCTTTTGTTTTCAAACTGGGTAACTACAAAGCGACGGAAGGATCTGTTATACACCTAGCTTGACTGAAGGTCTGAGCCTCTAAAATCCAGATTTTTTTCAGCAGATGACAACTGAAGGTAAAAACACAGACCTGCCAATCTTGTTAGCATCCTAAGATACACAGAATTAAAGGTGCAAGCAATCTCCCATCTATTTACCTATACTCTATGCCCATCTTTGATCACATTACAAACCACAAGTGACACATACCATTTTACCACAAAATTCACTTTCATCTCCAATTCAGTCCGGGAGGAGATAGAAGCTGCTAAAATGGCTGTGGTCTTTCCTCCCTGTTGCCCAGCTTGACATATGCTTGCGCATTGCACAACATGGTAGCGTCATCCCAACCGAGTGGGATCCCAGTCAGGCCCTGGGAGATGGCAGCTTTTTTGTACTGGGCAGCGTGGAACAGAAAATCCAGATGCTGAGGGAACACAATGCTTTGCAGTACAATGCCTGGTAGCCATGAGAGAGGGGAAATGAGATCTAACTCCAAGTACATATAATATTGTGTGATAAGCTGGCTAGTTCGCTAAGAAAGTGCAGAAGTCCTTGAATCACTGGGGATGGATAACGGAAACATAATTAATTTTGTCCGTCTTAGGGGGAACAGGGAGAATCTGAGAAAAATTCAGGAACCATCAACCAAAGCAACTCCTCCCTATCTCACCAAGAACTGTAAACCCAACAAAATAAGCAAATTACCAAGCACAATCACTCAGCCACATCAACACACCTAAATGACAACACGAACAGTATTGGCAGAGCACCGTTTTGTTAGCTTCTATTCATATGTCCCGTTCAATTTCTTTTTTTCTGTGTTTCCTCTATTGCAATTATTTAGATTACCCTTTTCCAGGTTCCTTGTGACCTTCGATTTTCTTTCTCAACTTCCATAAAGTACAAGGGGCTCAAGACACTAAAACTCTACAGCTAAATAATAGCAACCTGGTAATGCTGGTGGGCAAGAAGTGTAATAGAAGCCAGAATAACTTTATTAGCTGCCAAATCTGAGCTCGAGAATGAATTCATATTTTTCTTTTCTTGGTACAAACACTCAAAGCCTTAAGTATCTTATGGGGTTTAAACAATAACTGGAAGACTATGAACTAGCAGCGATTCTATTAAAGCTTTGCCCCAAAGGAAAATTAAGACTTATTCTCTTCCTCTTCTAGGGGAACAGAGCACTTCAATACCATGTGTGTTTTTCATTTAATGCATATGTCAATACGCTTTAAAAAGCATTATTTCTAGCAGCAAAAGCCGTGCCTGGGCAAGATCGTTCTGTTTAGGTACGTACAGCTTATCCAAAATCTTGTAACCCTGGTACATACCTGGGTACCGGTAGGAAAGTTACACAGTGAAATGCTTTATCTTTTCGTTGACCAAAGAGAGGCAGCAAATGAAACATATAGATAATATAAACCACTGTTCATTTTCCAGCAGACCAAACGCAACGTGACCCAACACAATGGTCTGCAATAAACAACCTAATAAGAAAGAAGCAGGGAGAGGAGAAGTATTTTTCCTGTTCTCTCAGGAAAAAAAAGACGCTCACATATATCAAAATCAAAAAACTGCTAAAAATATCTTATGAGGCAAGTACTGACTCTTTGATGGAATATTCATTCCTTCAACTTATTTTAGTTTCCTCTAAGCATTTTCCAGGTAGCAGTACAATGCTAGGCACATCATGTGAAAACTCATCCTGTTTCAGGAAAATTACACAAGGATTTTTACAACGCCGTGGTTTTTTGCCCCCAGTAAATCAACAAAGCGAGATATAAACAGAAATCCTGACAAAAAGAAATTCCAACTCTCCAACACCGTGCCTGATCACAAAGTACACCCTGCCTGCAAACTGATTCTTACTTCAATCCAGCTAGGACACGAACACGTCGTGCATTGTATTTCTAAGATTTCAAACGCGAATTTCCCCAAATCACAACCTTGCGGGTCAGGGGAAGAGAAGGGCAGGAGCGGTCGCCCTCGGGAGCAGCCCCTGGCTCCCAGGTAAGTGCCAACCGGGGTTTCATGCGCCGCGGCGGAGCGAAGCTGCCGTCGCAGGCTTTGAACTCCCGCAGAACATTTCACATCGCTCGCTTCTCCTTGGGATGCGATTTTGTTCAACTCGGAACAAACCTGTAGAAATCTCGCTAATCTAACAATACTAACAGGGCCTCGGTTTTGATTGCTGATTGAAAGATATTATATCTGATTCCAAGGGGAAGGAGGAAGCCTTTTTAAAATGATCCTCAGTGATGCATGTTAATCGGAGGCGAGGTGGGACCTTCCCCAGCTTTGCCGGGGCTGAGATCCTCCCAGCGGTTTCCTACGTAACGCAAAACAAATAAATTAGTTTCTAAGAAGTGGAATGTTTTCCAAGACCTCTTTCCCATAGCGCTCATTAACTGAAAACTCATTAGTTTCAAGGGACTTCCTCAGTAAATGGGGAGTGCCATCGCCAGCCTGGCACACCGTACGGAACCCCCCCGCTTTTACTCGGCACGCGTGTGCCACTTGTGTTGCAACAACCGCGTTCACGGGGAACTTGGGCTTAAATCAAGTTTTGCACCCTTCAGCTTTGTTCACCGCTAACCGCTTCTTGTCTGAAATGGCCAAAGCAAAGATCTCCAACTTTATTTACCATGTAACCTGTCACTGTGATAAAAAACGAAAGCCTTTTTCCAACTTTCAAGGAAGAAACCGTCTTGTCTCCTTGTTTAGTTTTCCCTGGCAGTTACTTCTGCTTTGCAAACCCCATTCAAATGCAGACAGTTACTTTTGAATACTGAGAGTAGGTGTTAAATTGAGATTATGGTAAACAGCAGATTTCTTTTGGTTGGTGAAGAAATTATTTCATGAAGACACAAGAGAATTAAGCAGAGTTTCATGTCACTTACTGTATGTGCTGATCAGAGAGTGAATGATGAGTTTCTTGCTGTGGACAGCTGCTCTGTGGAATACTGTGCAGACTTCAGGTGGAAGAAAAAGAAATTCATGCTTTAAAATAGGGAAAAAAAAAAATCCCTTCTTAGCCCTTTTGTGCAAAAAATAAACAGATCTTTCTTGCCAGATTTATTATTCTATTTACATGTTGCCTGAATATGTCTAAGAACATTTTGAAATTTTTTTTTCTTCTGTATCTCATTTCACTATTGCTGTGACAGCTTGCTTCTGTCAAAGAGAAAAGACCGTCTTTCTCTGTGTTATGTTCACCAGTGCTGAGATCTAGGACTTTCTTAGTCTGAAGGGAATGCTACTTTGGTTGATGAGGTCTGTATCATTTTAGCTATGTTGGGTACCAAGTTAGGAGTAGGCACGAGAGATTTTAAACATTGCTACTGTACTGTAAAAGACAGAGCAAGCAGGTGTTCTCCACAATGTAGGTTTTATTTTGTAATTAGATCGCAATTATAGCTTCTGTATGCTACTTGATAGTTGTATTTAGTAGGCAAAAAGACAAATGCTACAGATCGGATCTTCCACGTCTACGTAAAAAATGTAAGAAGGGCCAAACTTTCCTCCAAACAGCTGACATTCTGGTGGGGCACCACCTCGTCCTGCCGAGCTGGAACTGAACTGGTGTCAGGCAGGCAACCTGCGGCTTGAAAGCAGAAGAGCACGGGGCCTCTGAGAGATGCCGAGGGCCTAACGGGAAAACAGGCGGAAGTCTTCTGCTCCTTGACCATGTGTGGGAAGCCGTCCATTTCTCCAAAGCAGGGGTTGAATGGCCAGTGCTTTGCTGCCATTGACTCCCTCTGTTGGCTGCATCTACGTCCTCCGGCTCCTGGCTTTCAGATGGCACGCACATATGCTATTCAGAGCAGCACAGACTGTCATCTGCTTATCTGGTGTATTATGTGACTAGTGAAGTGCCACATGGTTGAACACCAGGAAACATATTGCTTGCTTTCACTATCAATGACCTAGAGGGAAGAATATGCAAGAGAGGAAATTTGCGGTGATAAACTGGAGCTGGGACTGGGAAGCAGGTCTAAACAATGAAAGAGCCTGACAAAAAAAGTGACTACTAACTCCAAAGATGAAGTGCTTGGCCCCTACAAAATGGGGTGCTGCTTATTTAACAGGAAGAAAATACAAATAGACAGGGCTAGGGCAGCAACGTGATCAGAAAGCAGAATGCGAAGTTTTAACTGGAGTAAAAAAGCTGACATTTACAGAAGTGAATGTCTTTCTACTTGTCAAAACTCTTAGCAAACCCTGTGTTTTCTGCATCATTATGCACATGATGTCATTTCCAGTAATGAATTCAAGCCAGTCTCCAGTCCCAGGCACGCCGTACACGTGTGGAGAGCTAACTTCCGCAGGACAACGCGCCCTCATTGCAAGCGGGTCACTCCAGATGATAAACCAGCATACGACTCCAGCATCAGTTTCATGAGGGGGGAAACGGCTTTGAGTGCACCCCACCAGCCTTCAAGTGTAGGCGCAAGGCAAATTGATGAAGGAAAGAACCCCTCCTGTGTGCTACATTGCTAATTTAAATGCGTCACGGCCGTCTGGGAGCCCCCGCCACCGTGATACTGCTAATGCTACTTCTGTTACTATGATTAAATAATACTAACACAGGACCAAAATTTATGCCATCTTAGAACCCGTGGTACTTCTCTTTTGCATGCAGCCACTTACCTTATAGAGCAAATCCCACTGAAAAACATACTGACGTTCAGAGAGAGGATACTCCAACCCAGAGTCATCCAGCCTAAGCTCACTGCTTTTACTGGGGAAAATGGATCAATTTAGGTACTTCACCGGAATTTAGGTTGAAATTAGAAGGATATGAGCCTTCCTCTGTAGAAAAACTTTTGTCCTATATAATAAAAGATCATCATATTCAAATGCAGAAGATACTTGGACTTTCTATTATCCTCTCACGTAGTTATTGAGTAGACACATTGTTATATAGCTATGCTCTCAAATCAATTTGAAGGGCTTCATCTAAAACTTGGAACCCCCCGGAAGATAAGATTAGGTTATCTGAACCTACATCACGTATTCAGTTTGTTCTCTGTAGTCAGGATTCAGAGCAGAGGCTTAATTTGAAGTGGAATCAAATTAGCCCGTACTCAAACCCAAATGTTCTCTGAAGCGTTTTACTGAATTGGATTTAAACCGTGTTTCAATGCTGTTCTGAATTGTGGCCATTGCTATGAAAAAGTCTGTTTAAGATGATTCAGTTTTAGCACAAACAAGTTCAGTCCGTTTGCAAGATTTTTCTTGCTACTGAAATTCCTTACTACTACTTGAAATATTAGTACTACATTTATTTCCTCATACTGCAAAAATAAGTATAGGTGGTTAAAACAAAGGAAGATTAGTATCTTCTTTTGCCAGTGACATGGTTTCATTTGTCCCAAAGTACCATCCTTTTTATTTCTTAACGTGGTATCTTCTAGGCATGCATCTTGGCATATTAATAGAAAATAAATTTGAGGTTGAGGCTGATGAAAACTGAAAGTAAGTCTTGATCTGACACGCTATTTTGATTGGGTTTTCAAAGTTCACATACTTCTAGCTCTAATTTATGTTATGTGTGGTATATATCTTCTTGGTTGAACAATTACATTATTCTAAACAATTATATTGCTATGATACACATAATGCATGGCTCCTGAGCATAAAGTTCTTTAATGATGGCAGACTGTAAAGTGGTACAGTTCACTTTTAAAAGGTCATGCATCTTTTTTCAGTAGATTAACATTTTATCTTTTAATGGTGTTAAGAAAAGGTCAAAGATTCTAACAGATGGAATATGGAAAGCTTCTATTGAAGAAGATCAATGTGTTAAGCATCAATCTAAGTCCAGAAACACAGCCATTTAATGACTGTTGTTCTTGTTTTATTTTAACTTACCACTGTCTTGACTGTTAGAATGCTAAAGTTACATTTTCATATTTAAAAGAAATGGTCCATCACCGTCTGACACAGATATCTATGTTTGCGCTGTATTTTCAAGAATACTTCTTCATTGTGCAAAACCAGAAAAGTCCCTTAAATAATTAGCTTACCCTTAGGCTAATGGCCTGTCACTGTGACGTCCAAATAAATGCAGCAGAATGATCCCCAACAGCAACATGGAAGATGATTTTATATCGGTTTAACTGCGTAAGTTTGCAATAATTTAAATGGATTTTAATGGATATATATACTCTCAAATCAAGTCTCTTTTGTATAACATGCTGATGAACTTTTAATAGCTATAAAGCTTATGATGCTATTTTTCAAGGACATAGATATTTCCAAGAGTATGCGGGTATCGTTTTTAGCCCCAGATTCTGTTAAAGAATAAAATCTAAGCATTTCAGTTGTCCCAATAACTTCAGACCTCAAGGGAAGAAGGTGCTATGTGTTTGCAGAAGACTGCAAGCTCTTCTGAGCTGCTACATGCCTCTGTCTACTTTTATAAAATAACTAGTATGAGAGAGTAACATGATTGGTTTCCTGTGTGCTAAAGTAAATACAAATATAAAAAATAACAGTAGGGGGTCAAGCTGCTGTGTAGAAAGTTATCAGACAGCTTCTAAAGATTGTCAAGCTTTTGTGTCTGTAGACTATATGTGCATTTTTCAAATTTCCTATTATCCCCTTGAGCCAGGCCTGCTCCCAACAACAGGGTTTCAAGCAGAAGGAAAAACTCTAGCGGGATTGTCCTCAGGGTCCTTCGACGTAACTGCTACTATACTACTACTGTTCACAGGAAGTGAATTTCATAGAATCACAGAATCACTTGGGTTGGAAGAGACCTTCAAGATCATCGAGTCCAACCATAACCTACACTACCAAAATCACCACTAACCCACGTCCCTCAGCACCACGTCCACCCATCTTTTAAATACCTCCAGGGATGGCGATTCCACCACCTCCCTGGGCAGCCTTTTCCAATGCCTGAGAACCCTTTCGGTAAAGAAGTTTTTCCTAATATCCAATCTAAACCTCCCCTGGCACAACTTGAGGCCAATTTGCACTCAGGTCTCCATCTTCGTTTACATGTTCATACATTTTAGGAGCAAATACAGCCTCCAGATACCACTGTGGAGTTGCTACGCATGAGAACAAAATGGCGAGCGTAGGGAGTCGCCTGGCTCTCGCTGGCAGTTGTCTTCCTTCTAAAGGAAATGCTTAACAATATTCTGATAAACTACTGAACAAGCTAAACCAGACTCAGAGTTTACAAGGATATCTGTACGTTCAGAAAAATTACTAAGTGCTATTAACTGGCTATATACAAGCACAATCCATCCGCACGCCCAAGTCAATAAAATATTTGTTCCTTAAGCTACGATAGGTAAAGGGGTATTTAAAAGACAAGTTCAAAGAATTGTCTGATATTTTGTAGTTTAGCCTCATGTTAGAAGGAAGTTTAAAAACTGGCGGTTTCTATTTTAAGACAAGTCAAGGCCACGTCTCCCCTCCCCCCCAGGGATTTTTCATAAATCTCATACTGCACAGAGTTAGTCATCTTCTAAGTGCTGGGACCTCGGAGGTAAGTTATCCTTTAATTGGATACAAGCTCCACGTAGTTGCCTCCTGTACATCTTTTTCCCCTCTGTGTGGGCAGGACAGAGAGCTCTTACCCTTCCAGTATGAGGAAATTACCCCGTTTCTAACAACTAATTGGAGAAACGGAAGGTTTCCTCAGAAGAAACAGTATGTTCAAAACGGGCTGTGTAAAGTATAATTATGAGGTTTTGCTTTTATTTATAGATATTTACTTTACTAGTACGGTAAGTACTATCAGTTTCACCAATAGTTAAGACTCTACTTCCTTAAAGAAAAACCTACCTCTAGTTCCCAGGTAGGAATATCCCGAGGCCAATACAAGTTAACTTTTCTGGACTAGCCTGGGCAGAAAATTCCAAAGGTGCCAAGAAAAGTGGCTCCTTCTCTTCCCAGTGCTAAGGACGTTTCAGCAGAGGGGCTGGTGTTTATTTCGAAGACCACAGAGTGGTTTGTTGATAGCCACTATCTTCTGTGTGGGACAGTCTTTGGGAATTCAGTAACCACAGACTCTATTTAAACTTTTACTGCTTCCAAGATGCACAGTAATTGGACTAATTAAGCAGGCTGCTATATTCCCACCAACTTCAGTTCTCCTGGATTTAAAATGTAGCCCCACAAACTGCTCTGGAAAAGGGGACAATTTCAGTGCAAAAAGACAATAAAAGTAACCAGATGACACTGCTGGCTATCTGATCATCTAGTAGCTATTAGGACTTTAGGAGGATGGCTAAGAATTCTCTTTTAAGTAGCTGAACTATTCAAGCCAATCTTCTCGCTCCTTTGCTTGCTCTAACCACTGCATGTTTTTGACGCACCAGAAGCCCAAGTCATTCTCATGCAAGCTTCAGTGTCACCTTGAGACCAAGAGAGAGATTCAACTTCTCCCTCTTGGGTTAGGCAAGCTGAAGCCATAAAAAGCCAGACACTGTGACCATGCCAAAACCAACACTCGGCCCATCGTTCCTTGTGAACGCCCTCTGCAGCGGCACGCACGGGCTGTGTAAGGCAGCCAAGGCAGGAAGCCTTCACCGACCCTTAAAACAGCCCCCTGGGGACAGAAGGGCAGTGCCACGCGCTAACCAGCCACGACACGGAGGCAGAAGATCGCTCCAAAGGTATGACAGCGAGCTGGACAATGCAGCCGGCACCCTGCTTTATTCTAAGAGCAGTGGTAACCAGCCATAATGTTTGCCCACTTTGAATGGTCAGAGATGATATTAATCCGAGAGACACGTTAACAAAGCCAGAATGCCACATAATAATCTACCGCAGCCACAGACTCTGTAACAGGTAACGTGTAAGTATGGAAAAGTACAAAGTATTGATTTACTGTGTTTCAAATGACTATTTCCTTATGGGTTTTTGCCTGTGGCATTTCCACGTGCACTACAGGATCTGTGAGACCGAGATGTTTCCTTTCCACGGCTACTCACTAGCAGTAGAGACCAAATTATATTCCTGCAAACAGCTCTAGGATGCTTCCGTTCTCCCGGAATTTGCAACAGGATAAACACGCAGGAGCCTGGAAAAGGTATTAACATACACAGATTAAATGGACTCCAACCCGCTTTCTCTCTTCTGTCTTTGCTCTGCAGAGCTGGCAAGAGCAGAAGCAGTAAATACTTATGTTTTGTCACTTGAGTCAGCACATATAATTCTTCATACAGGTAGGAACTAGCTCTGCCACAGAAGAAAATACCATTTTCACAATAACTTTTCACAGTGGAGCTGTGCCTTAAATCAAACAAGCAAGTACTGAGTCAGCTCAGTGGCAGAGCAACAACAATTTGATCTGCTACGTGGCAAGCTTTGGTTTGGAGATACAAAACAATTCTTCATCCCGGGCCTCGGGCTTGTGAGTATGATAGAAGATGATGCAACGCGTTCCGACTCTGGGGAGAAAAGGAACAGTCATACCACTCTTGAGAAACCCTTTGTGCAGAAAAATTTATTGTGTGCCCCCAGGTGCAAAGGCTACGGATGAAATGCAACTCAATAAAGACAAGCCAAGGTGTTTCAAGAGAGCTAATGAACATTTTGGTATTTGCACTTAGTCAGATAAAGCGGTGTTTTCCAGTTCAGCAAGGAGACAGCAATCACTGCGAACGTGATTCCTACGTGATAGCAAATGCTCCCAGAGTGGTTTTTTTTAAGCCCCACGTTTTGTTTTTGTTTGGTACAAACATGATCTCATTAATGAAATCTGATCAATTCTCCTACGTTTATGCTTCCCTTCTTTATTTTTTTTAACTGTCCTTTTTGAGACAAGCTGTATTTCCTTTATGAGGGTCACCTGTCTTTTAAGAAGAGCAGTAGTTTTATATTTTCTACACCCACAGAGCATAGTCTTGCATACTTTTTACTTCGCATTCTATAAAACGGTAAGAAAGTCCATTGAGATGTACAATGATTTTATAATTTATGCCTTCCGTTTGATTTCCATGTTCAAATGCAGCTGATGAGCCGTATAAAAGACAGGGCTAACGTCTTGTTGCCCACAGACAGAATATCCACATGAGCACTAGGAATTCATAGCACCTATGGAAAGAAGTGTTGCATATATGCAATGAGATATGAGAGAGTATTTTCAAGGAATGCCCCTTACAGCACCCAGTCAAGCTTCTGAAAGGATTATTCATTATAAACCATGCTGGCTTGATAATGAATTCTGATAGAGGACATGATGCTAATTCAGCTATTCCTTTCTCTTTTACTCTTGGATTAAAAAAAAAAAAAATTTAAAAAATTTTATTTTTAGCCTCTGAGTACTTCTGTGATCTGATTTCTTACACCCTGCAGGGGACAGCATTGGGTAAAGAAAAGTAGAAATCATATGATAAAGAAGCATTTGCTTTCAATTATCAAAATTGTACTTTGTTAATTGAGATACAAAAAAGTTTTTTTTTGTTTTGTTTCGGTAGGCTGGCACAAATCCCCAGCATCTCTTCACCCTTAAACTCTTCTGAATTATTAATCAAAATTATTTTGGTTACGGAGTTCATTCTGCTATGAGTAGTGAGAAAGATTCCTAACAATTTCTAGTCACCAGCATTACTAGGGATGAAGAAATGCTGTGTAGCATTGCCATAACTTGGGACTTTGGTCTCATGACAGGCTGTGTACCGCTGGTTTTCTGCAGCTATGTTGAATCCCCTCTGCGGTGTCAACACAGGTATCAGTCTGCAGGGAAAAAAACCTGCTTTTATATTATAAGCTTCCATGAAAAGATATACGTGTATGGACACACACACACTCACGTATTTCGTCTGTAAATGTGCACGTAAATGCAAGCTGACGAGTTTGCTTTTATTTTCCTCAGCCATTGTTACAAAAATAAAGGCGTTTTCTCCCCCACAAACAAGCCTGTATTTAAAAGTGAGATTGCAAAAGGTATATGGTAGCCCTGTTTATTTTGGACAGATGCAAAGAAGTATCTCTGAACTTCTGCCAGCGATCAAAGGAACTGATGATGTAGAACAGATTCATGGGCCATGTCCTATCAGCCTGCACTTTACCCATCATCCATCATCCAAACCCTAAGCCTTTTTCTGAGTGATGATTGCACCCTAAACACATAAAATTAATCACCACTCTAGCCTGGCCAGGTGTCTTGCCTCCAGAAATTATCTCATTGCAGCAAAAGAACTGCTAGAATCTGATATCTGTACTGTAATTTGATTTAGAGAATACCACATAGTAACACTAAGATTGATTTACATATCTGAAAAGTTTCTAGTTTCACAAAGCCAATATAAATTCTTGGAGAAATATGTAATTGGAAAAAAAAGTGGCTGATCATAAAATCAGGGCATCTGAATATTTATTAGCTTCTGGAATTTTCAGTTGATGCTTTCTACCACGATCGTAGCTTAACGTAGGTTTTAAAAATGCAATTTGCAAAACTAGAAAGGCCAGGTATTTGAACCAGTACATATTCCATGTTGGACTTATACCTAAGCAAAATAGTAGCTCTGATTTTACTAGATTTACATAAGCAGCGTCTATTTTGTTTTTAAGAGAGCTCATAGTTTTCATGTTTATGTATTTCTTCTTTCCCTCTTCGGAAAACAGAAGCGAAATGAAACAGCAGAAAATTAAACTACTGTATGCCTCTCTACTTGTGCAAGGACAATAGAGAAATTGTGGCTAAATTTGTCGGTGGCTAATAAATTAGGTCAAATATAGCCCGTATTTGTGAAATGCCGAATTAAAGATACTCAGGCCCCGACGTATTTCAGCTGTTCTTCCACATAGGAGCTCACCATTTCCCAGGCAGAATACACACAGCATGCCTGTGTTTTACATAAGTAGGAACAATTATAAGTACAAACGTGAAAATAATCTCCACCTAAAGATAAATGGAAATAACAGGCTGTTTCCAATATACATATTAACGAGGAGAGAGGAGTTGGTTCTTCACTATAAATATACAGCCTAACTCACAGGCAAATTCTGCTAGTGTTCTGCTTCACTTCTGGATTAACTGCAAATCCTAATAATTTGCTTTTAATTGGGAGCTTAGCTCCTATATTAAATTATCATAGGAAAGCAAATGTGCCCAAAAGACGTATTATTAAAATAAAAATAACACGATATCCCGGTTTAAAAAAAAAAATTCTTACTTGGTGTGGAACCAACAAGAAGAAAGCATCTGAAAAAAAGATCTTAATAAACAGGGGTGAAAAAAATAATTAAACGGGCCATTAAATTACCTTAATTCAAACAACACTATTACTGTAGGTTTCAGCTGTGATGCTTCTACATAATGTGTCTTCCCTGACTGAGGGCTCTGCATATTCCCAGCTTATTTTTTTTTTTTGCTCTATACTTTATTATAAAAAAGCTTGTCTCACTGTCTTGGTGTTTAGAATAAACACCATCACATAGAGTATAATGCAAAACAAAAGGAAAGAGAGCATCTTTGTGGTCTGTTGTATCA
>VZSF01007133.1:203049-211654 GCA_013398295.1 Chionis minor
CTAATTACACTACAAATAATTAAGCATGTTCACATCTGTAACAAACGAAGGCAAAATGGTTGTCAGCAACTGTGATTGATGACCTCCCTGAGACTTTATCTGATGAGATTCTTCCCCACTATAGGCAGAACCTGGATGCCACTGTGTTTGCAATAATGCCTTCAGCCCTTTTCATCAGATCAAACCAATGAGATGCTTGAAGAAAAGGATGGGAAAATTAATGACTACAATGAAATATTTGCATTTTTTCCAGGCCTGGAAAAAACAATGAACAAGAGATGTGACAACCTCAATTATTTGGTGATGCTAAGAGCTCCAAGACAGCTCCTGCTGGAAAGAGCTGTTGGGAAGCCTGGGGGTGTCAAGTCGGCTAGAAAAATGGCAGGTGACAAGGACAACACTTTTTTTTTTTTCTTTTCCTTTTTTTTTCTTTTTTTTTTTTTTTTAATGCTACCCAGACCCACATAGCTTAGTTAAAAAGACAAATTGCAGCATTACGTTTCTTCTTTAGGGAGGGGGTATATGTCAGCTTTGAAACACAACGTTCTGCGAACGTGGTGCCAGAGTAAAAATTCTATTGGTAAAGGTTGTCTCTTGCAGAGACGACATAAATAAACAAACAAAATTCACTGGTGCTAGCGCTTTTTAAAGGAAAGGAAAAGAGCACAGTCAGTAGTCCCACGTACTATAGTCAGTAATGGAAATAATATATGTATATATGTGCATTTGTATAAAATATATACAAATAAATATATATGCAAAAAATTTAAAAGAGGTGGGCGTGTGTGTGCATGTGTATATGAAAATTATACCACACATGAATACACAGATTAAACATGACACTCTGAACTACCTTGCAGCATGAGGATAATTTTACATATATACAGACTGCCTGTAGAGCAACTAAAATACCCCCCTCTTCCGGAAAGAAAATAAAAAAACGAGGGAAGAAAACCCCAAACCTTGAAAATGTGGCACAGATACAATTATAATTTCTATATGCACGAGAGCCGCTGTGCTGCTGTGTTTCCAAGTCCTTTGAAAACAAAAAGGAAATTACCCCCGGCGCGCTACAGCATTTTGCTTTTTCAAGAGCATACTAACAATATTCTTGTAGCAATAATAATAAAAAGATATGAGAGGAGTTCAGCACACAAAAACTGGGAGCGCTGAGTAGCGGCCAGGACGCAGGGCTGGAAACCACGGACACTTTACTTCCACTTCTCCCCGACCTTGAAAATACTTAAACAAACTTCAGTTGCCTCGTGTATTAAAAATAGTTTAAGAAAATAAATCCTAGGGTAATAACACTTACCTGCCTCACCAGACTGTTGCAAGGCTTAATTAACACTAATAACGTGCTTTGAGCGTCTTGGGTGTCACAAGGGCGTAAATTATCATTCCTCCCCACTTTCCGGTGAGCCGTCCCCGCGGATGGGGGGGCTTCCCCAGGCTGGGAATTCTGCCGGCTGCCCACGGAGCGGGGAGAACCTTCAGAGAGGAGGACACCAGCAAGAGGGGTGCAACGTCAGAGACAACGGCTGATGCGGCCGCCAAGAGGATGCACAGGAGCAAACTCGAACTTTCTTCTCGAAGGCCAAGTTAAGATGTATCATCATGTCAGCAGGCAAAACGTCTCTTTAAAAATACTAAAACTCATTCCACTAATTGGTAAGTACGCTCTATCTTCCTTGCTCCCTGTGTTGCCTGTGATACGACAGTTGCCATAGTAACTGTTTATTTCTACCGAATTACAAAATAAACACATTCAAAGAAAACCAGTATTTATTTTTTTTTCCCTAAGAACTTTCTGCCCCGAGTCCCTTATCCCTTTATTTTGCATTTTTTTACATTTAGCTTGTCCATAAGTAAGCATTATTTCCTCTTCGGCTTATTAGTTCTACTAATACCCAGGCAACGAAACGCATACTGCGTGGTACAACAAAACCACAAAAAGAATAATTACAGGAGCAAAATAATGTAGGAGCAGAAGACACTTGCTGTATTTCTGGGAGGCAACGTACGGCAAGGATGAGCGCGAAGGGCAGGGAGGAGGGTGGTGACAGGTCCCACCACCTTCAGCCCTGGGGTACAAGACCAGCGGTGGCCCAGAGGAGACCTGACCGCTGCAGACGGAGTGGGGACACCCATCACGGCAAGCTGCCCACCGTGGGTAAACTTTATCCTTTGGTGTCACTGCTGCTGCAGCCCTCCGAGGCGGTGTAAATCATTTACTGCGGTTCCCGGGCTACAGGGAACGCCAACGTGCTGGTGCAGGAAGGCGTTGGGAGAGGCCCAAGTGGGTGCCCTTTTGTCAGCAAAAGCAAGAAAAGCCATTTACCTACAAATTATTATGCATCTACCCATTCACAAGTCACAAAAATACTTACACCCTTGCCCGAGTGTTTTGGATCTTCTCCTGCACCTTCGTATGAGCTCTACAACCGAAAGAGCCTCCTCCCTTCACAGCTGCAAGTGCCCAGGCAGGAATATCCAATTCCCAAGGAGAGCCGGCTTAAAAATAGACCGAGGAAAGAATGACAATGTGAACTGTACAATTTATCGTCCCGTGAGTTAATAAGGCTGTGGCCTAATTAAACCACCACTTTTCCACCTTGCCATCCTTCTTGTGTGGCCGAGGAAATTAATTGTGCCTGTACTTGCAGACTGCACGCTTGCTGCGTTAACTCTGCCTGAAGTTCTCCTATGCAGAGTAGATGGGATTATATTATAAGTCAACATTAATGTAAATGGACACCTGCTGCCCTTAAAACATTATATTTTTCAGAACTGTTTGGTCTTTTATTCTTTAACGCAGAAGTCAGTTACACCGCAGCATTGGCTGAATCAAACAACAAATAAGATTTAAGTGTATCCACTATTTTTAGGGAGAACATCTATGTCAAACAGATTAAAGGCCTTGGCACTGGTTCCAAGGGAGCATCTTGCATTCAGCAGCTAGCAGTTCAACTCCTAAAATTTCCAGTACGTTAACCTGACTGCGGAAAGGGTTTAGAGTTTGGGACTTCCAGGCAGCCTTTCAATGCAAAACTATGATTTTTATCTGTACTGGGACTGAAGTCCCTGTAAAGTCTGACTGAGTTTGTTACTTTTGCACGCACATTTAATTTACAAGAAGTCTTATTCAGCAGAAGTACCTACCACAAAGTACGTACCAGAAATAGCGTAAATGTTTGCTGGATTAAGCCTTGTCTTTATAAACATGCTACCAGTGTAGGCTGAGTGCTGGCCATAAGTCTGTATATAAATTGACCCCTGTACCTCAGCTTGACTTCCGTATCTTCTAATCCCTCTTCACAAAACAAATTGCATCAACCGTGCCCGCATTTAGCCAACTGCAGCTCACATTGTTTTTGTTCCTTCTCATAAGTTCCTCCTACAGATTAAATGCTGATGCACTGAACTAACTGCTCTTGGCTGAAGTGGGCAGGTGTAATTTGATTAGTATAGATTCTGGAATTGGTAAGTACTGTATCAGTATCCTCCCTAGAAAATAGGTGACATGTCATGGGATATTAAGTATGGCCATTTAATGTAAAAACTCAGATAATACATGAGTTAAACGGAGAAAATGAGAGAAAGCTTTTAAGCATTCTCCCAAGACAGATTGCAGAATAATATTATTGTACACGCAAGTAGTGCTGATTGACACAGTCAGAAGGCCATTATACTAGTATGGTATAAAATCATTATAGCAAAAAGCATTTCAGAGCTGCAGAGTGATAGTAGCAACATATAATGAATTATCAATAAAGAAGTGGTGATTCAGTTACATTACATATGAATAGAAAGCTTCCTGTTATATAATTTAAACCTGCCAGCCTGACAAGTGACTTGAATATTCAATTCCCTCTTCAGGTGTATGAATCATCCTTTTAACGTTACCAGAGACTGCAATTTTGCAGGGTAGGCCAGAAACCAAAGCCACGTTTTTAAAGAAAGGTTGGTTAAGCAGATTTCAACCAGGTAGCCTCGGTAAGGCTCTGTGAATTCTCAAGGAAACAGCATCACCCTTTGAGATGCCGGTATTAAGCAAATATTTCTTCTTCTTTATGGCAAATAAACACAAAGTACAGTCTTTCAGCAAGTCAACGCCAGCAATATTTCATGGGTTGCATTTTGTCTTACCGGAAAGTCCTTGAAGTTTTCATCGTCGCAAACTACCCTTAGTAACGAAGCCCTGACAAAACCAACCCTGTCGATATCAAATCCCTGTATATTTAAGGCGGCTGGTCTCAGACCTCACTCCTGCACGAAGCTCCTCGGAAGCCACCTACGGCATACCAGTTAAGTGTTGGAACAGGATTCCATGGGAGGACTAGGACCTTTGGGAAAATTACAGGAGTCACTTTTTCCTTCTGAGTGATTATTTAGTATTTGCAGTGTCAATATAATACCTAAGTCCCAGATAACTGCGCTGGTACCTTAAGAGTAATTGACTTCAAACTTTGGGGAAACGGCAGGATTCAGTCTGAATGGCCACAGTGCTGGAACCAAAGTTACCATCAATAAACAGGAAAGATCGATCAGTTGAAAATGATGCAGCTGTGGTAAATACGGATATAATATTATCCAGTCTACATTCAAAACACAAATATACCTACAGCACTGTCAAACGTGAGTTCTAACTTGTCTTCCAGCATTGTTAAGCTCTTGCATGTTTAAGACACAATTTCAGATTATTTTTTTTTAATAAAGCAAACTTGAGTCTTATAAAATCAGGTGATTTCATAGATACGTTATATTATACTACGTTCTATATACTACTATATCTATATAATATACATTATATATATCTATATAATACTATAGATATATTTACACACACTAATATATCCCAGTATCATCAACACCTCCAAGAAATTTGACAATATTGATAAAACTGTTCCAAGTAAGCTTTTCTGCTGGGTGTTGTCTGGATAAACTGGTTTTAAAAACGCTTTCTACTCTGTATGTTTGCCTAAATGCGATGGCCTGCTATTTGAGAAGTCCTCACAGCATCTAGCTGCTCCCATGTCAGTCATTTCACGTTCTGATTACTACATCTCCTTGCTCTCCTCCATTAAGGACGGTGCATCTACACACGACAGAGGAAACATCTTCTCTTCCTTTATACCGCACCTGTTAGAAGCCCGCGGCTGAAGACATTTCTTTTTACTGCACTGAACACTCTTGGGACTAAAAGCAGCTCAGAAATTTAATCACGGGCCGAGAGCTAGTAGTTTGAAGCTTGGAAAGGCCTTAAAGGAGGCGATGGAAACATGGATTACTGCCTCAGAACCACTAATTAGTTGATGACACTTCCAGAAAAGAACTGGTGGCCATTCACGTGGATTTTTGCTGCCCCCAATGACCAGTGGTGTACGGGAATTTTATTTTTCAAGTGGAGCTGTTTAGAAGCAAATCTTCACACAGCTAGGATTCTGTCGATCACAGAGCTGCCTTGTGCCATTTTAAGGCTCTGTTCTTACCTGTTTTAAAGATTAAATAATTCTTGAGGCTATTTATACAGTTTGGAGGAAAGAAAGATTTGCGAGTGCATGACCTGGCAGTCAGACACAACCAAATAGTAGTATTGGCTCTAAAACCAGCTCCTGGGCAAATCGCAGTAATCTCAGGCAAACCACTCCACTTCCCTGCCTCAACGTTCCTAACTTTCAGGCAGAGGTACAGCTAGTTGCTCACCACAAGGGTTCTGTAAAAATTAATTAGCAAAATGGCTATAAAGCACTGAGGATAAAAAACATGCTAAGAGCTAAGCATTATAATTAGTGTTATTTAATGCATCTTTAAAAATCAGATTATATTTTTCCCTTTTCCTTTATTAAAGGAATTACAAAGTCACTTTAAGAAATGACAAAGTAATTTGAAGTAAATGACTGCCCTGTAAAATTGAAACACACCCTAAAATGTGGTTATTATAGAATAACCACACGCCCTGATAGTTAGCACTGCTTGAGCTGTGCATAACCTTAACTTAGTAGTGTATTATTAAGTGCGGGAGGATCAGCAATTATAAAAGGGAGAGCGAGTGCTGATGCGTGTTAAATACACGTTACCTCTTTGGCATCAGCAGATTTGGTGCATCCATTCCTGGCAATGAAAAGCATGCCGGACAAATTCAGCTTGTGGCACAAAAGGATTAATTAGGGTACAGCTAATACTTCAAGCAATGCTTGAATCAAGAAATTTAGGACACGGAGTTTATGGTGCACTGAATAATTGCCAACATCATAAAACAAAGAGAAGACGTGAACTAATTTCACATTTATGAGAAGCAGGAAGTTCTACCCCAGCTTCTACTGGGTAAAGAATTATGCACTGCAGATTTCTTTTGAAATATTCCGCATTTCCACGAAAAATGTTTTCTTGTGTTTATGCTAGTCCTCCCTCCTTGTATTTAAATGTATTTTCAGAATAAAAGCAGCTATTCGATGGCTAAAAAACAACAGGTACCTGCTCCCTCAAATACAGCAGACCTTAAAGGCTTTCCTTCCTTAAGTGCTGTTCTAGGTCAGAAACTCAATATCTATACTACAGGTGACTTGGCTTTCTATTGCACTTTTTGCCTGAAGGAACATTTAATATCAATGGGTAAAACAAGATAGGAGACAAATAAGACAGTCGGGAAGTTCGGAGGCCAGTGTGGACACAGGAACTGTGGCTTAACTCAGATTACGATGGCAGAAAGGCACGCACGCGAGAGGACACGGTGCTGCACAGCGCCATCCAAGCCGGCTGGCTCAGGCACCGGACACCGGAGAGTGCCGACGGCACAATTCTCCAGGCTAGCTCCCTGCTTGGATGATGTATCCTGCTTTTTCTGAAGTTCTTCCAGGTAGCGTAAGTGCCTTCTACCCTGCAGTGCCGTACGGACACAGTCTTTCCTTTACTCATCCAAGTTCCCTACCTGTGAGTGACTGTGGTTCCCTACCGTTCAGTGAAGCTGCCAGAAAAAGAATTGACTTCCTCATCTTCACTCTGAAACAATAAACACATTTCCTAAAACATTCCCAGAAGTGCTAAGAGGAAGGGTTCTCAAAGTTTTGTAACAGCAGCAGATTGAAGACAGCCGAAGGGAGTGTGCCGAGTCCTGACTCCTGAACCCAACACGGCCGGCAGAACCCATCTGCAACCCACAAAAAGCCTCCTCTGTGAAAGCTGCATCCGTTAGGTCTATAAAATATGACAAATCATATATTCTATTTTTTTTTAGTATTCAATATTTTTCTTAGGCATATCTTGTGGCAAAAATGTTTCAAAACAATTCTTGTGAAAATTTCCATTAAGTTTATCCAAAATTCAACTAGAATGCATTCTAAAATAATTTCATGTATTTCTTCTAGTCATCTCTTATGAAAGCTGGAGGCCAGGGGGGGAAAAATAAAAGTATTCTAAACCAAAGAATTAAAAGAATAAAATAAGTAACCAATATTAAGTAACCATCGTTAAACCAAATGCTTCCTCGGTTCAATAGCGTTGATCGTATTCCCTATTCAGCAATCCCGTGTATGTCACAGATTCCCGTTCTTCCAGGGAAAACGTGAGTCTGGCTTGCTGCTACAGAGCCTGGAACGTTGTGCCATTCTTGACCAGTTCAGCATCCGCACGCCCAGCACGGGAGCCATGGGAGTCCTGCGGGGGCTGCGACAGACGCAGTGCGCCTGAGCTCCCCCTCCGTGCAGGGGTCCCCAGATAGCTGGATTCACATGTGAAGTTTCTCATCCTCAGCCATGATTTATTTTCAGGGAAATTAAACCTCGTATTCAAACACTGGTTTTCATTACATCACTTGGAATTATATTTAAATAATTCTCAATCTCCTCTTTAATTAAACATACTAAGGACCGATTTCCATCATTTATTCAGGAAGTTTGACTTTGCCAAGCTCCTAAGAGCCACGACACAGTAGGGCTGAGAGTCCTCTGTTATTTTGATCCCTTCTCCTAGTTTTGCTTACAAGCCGTGATTTCTGGAGAAATGAAAAATCAGCTCCTACAAGGCCCCGCGCTTTAATCACTCCAGGTTAACATGACACCCTAATGAGAAATCTCCCTTTCCTTTCCATCTCACAATTCGCTCCGCTCCACCTGCCAGCTCAAGGCTCTTATAGGATCACTCATTGACCTTCCACTCCCATTACTTCCACCCCTTTTCCTCATTTTGAAATTCAAATTAATTTTGTTAAGACAGAATTAAAATTTGCTTAAAACACTAACTAGATACAATATATTTACTGCCCTTGTTGAATCTCACCCACACTTTAACCAGTGTCTTCAAAGTTTCCATATATTCAGGGTTAATATGCTTTTTAAAGGCTCATTTAGTTAGTTCTGTAGTTGTTGCACCTGAATTGCAATAATTAATAAAAGCCAAGAAGTGTCTCTATGAGACAATACAGAGCTGCCAGAACTATGTTTCGGTAAAAAAAATTGTTAAAAAACATTGCTTAGGAAAGACCAAAGCTGTTAATGAAACTGAGTCAGTTTAGCAAACAGCATTTTTTTTTTTTTTGCAGGTTCAGTTCTAAAGAGCAATTTCTTAGTTTAAAAAACTGACCCAAAGTTAAAAAAAAAAAAAAAAA
>VZSF01007133.1:211684-239184 GCA_013398295.1 Chionis minor
AAAAAAAAAAGAAAATTTAGAAAATAAATATTAAATAAGAAAGAAACCAACTATTTCATAATGAGCCCACCTCTCACTTGTAACTTCTGCTCCTCTTCTGCTCTTTCACACAGACCCAGTGTGAAAACTGGGTTTACTGGACAAGGGTGAATCTTAACACGGCGCTCTCCCGCTTTCACAGAAATCCTCTGGTTTCTCCCCTCTTCGGCTTCTGCTAATCTGATGAAATCAGAATTGGAGCTCCATTTCCTGCGCTGTTTCTTCCTCGTTTCGGCTCCCTGCTGTTTGTTTCTAGGATATTCTCATCCCTGCTGGGTGTATATTTTACTCCCTTTAAGAAGAGCCCCGATCATGTTTCTTTTTCTCACACTATCTGTTACTGACGCTTGTGATGGGAATCTCCCAGCCGGCGGCGAGACCCCGGTGCTTAGAGCATCTGGACAGTTATCGTGAACTAATACAATCACTTCAGCAGCTCCTTTTAACAGTGAGCGAGCGGTGGCTTTTACTCCTTCACACTTTCTTGGATCTTAAAAGAAGAACGGGATTGAAAAGAAGCATCTTTTGTGCCTATAAGACGGACTAAAGTCGACAGTGGTGTAAACAAGGAGAAATCTCCTGAACCAAAAAAAAAAAAAGAAAAAGCTTAGCAAATTTAAGAGAAATATTCTTCTCTTAAATACATCTTTATTTACTGTCCAGGCTAAATGGACAGTGCCAAGAGACAGAAGTGCTACTTCATTTCTGCTCCCTCACATGGGGAGGCCCCTACAAACATGCGACTATGCAAGTAAAATTGATTTATTTTTGCAATGAAGTAAAGCTGAGCAGGCGGTGGCTCATCCCACTGCCGGGTCAGGGATGGACCCGTTGCCTTTTCCTGCCCTCTGCCAGCCAAGGCGTCGCAGCCCAGGGAGGCCTGTGCCCGGAGCTGCTGCTCCCGGGCTTGCCCAGCTGCCACCACACACTTCTCCGAAATACAGGTGGAGCCTGCGACCAGCCCAACCACCCCAACCACGGCCGGCAGTGGGGGTTTCAAAGGGGGAGGCTGCTGGGCTTCTGAGTAAGTGTATTTTTGCCCTAGGAGGACAAACACATTCCCAACCTCATTTTCCTCACCACCAGAAGAAATGGGTGGGACGAGAATGAAGAATACAACAGGCTTCTCTGTAAAGCGCTCCGTACAGCCAAATGACTGCTAAGCTGCACAGCCAGATGCCTCCCAGTGTATTTATGACTAATTCCTACCTCAGTCTCATTAACTCATTTTCTGATCTCCACCCAAAAAGGAACTGTTTTTCCCTCGTGGTCCAACACACACAAGGAAATAATGTCTCCAATTCACCCGTTCTGTTAAGCCCTGCAAGAATGCTGCCCCAGGGTCACGGGTGGCCATCCAACCAAGAGAAAAGATGCTTTGGTTAAATATATATTGCTCCTACCATTCTGAATCCACATTCCTCGAGGGGGATAGAGGTTCTTCCTCTCATCACCTTCTGCCGTGTGGTTGGGCAACTTGTGCCTCTGCCTCCAAGCCACATGGCACCGCTGGGGCAACATGTAACCTCACGGTCACCAGCCCCTCTCCACCTCCAAACACAACGGAGTGGTCCCCAGCAAGGCCAGTCCAACGCTCGTGGAGCCACCAAGGCTTCTACACGTGCGTAAGGTCTCTCTTTGCTAGGGAATGCCTAATATGCTCCTTGTTCTGGAAAACTCCCCCAGGCAGCTACAGGCTTGTGAAAAAGCCGAGTTGCCCCTGGGGCAACGCGCTCCTCGGCCCTGGATGTGCCTGCCAGCGCGCTGCGGAGGGGGAAGAAAGGCTTGTCATTGATCCCGGCACAGCTGGCAGGGCTGCAGCTGAGCTGCGAACCAGCTACAAATTAGTCCAACATTTAGATGCTCGCTTCTAAAGATAAAAGGCAACTAAGCCTCTCACAGTAGTTCTTCCTAAGGAATGGGAAGTGCCCGTAAGGATCACCGTAGCTGCCGCGGAGCAGTCAGGGTTCACAAGAGCCACCTGACACCGCGCCAGGAAGGTCCGACTGCAACGCGAGACTTTTAGAAGTGACTTCACTGCCTTGCTGCTTGCCATTACCAGACATCGCGGCATCATCTTCACAGCCAGGGTGCCCTCCAACTCACACACGCGCGGCCAGCTCCGCCTGCTTCCCAAAGATGCTAAGCTGCCACCTAAAGCTCCAGCTGCTGGGGCACTTTGTCGCGCCGTTGCTGTATGCTTTCGCCTTGTTATAGCAACATACCTTAGAAAAGCGGAGCCACGGCAGCTAGGTCTGGATGGGTGGCTCTCCTCATCCCAGCGACGATTGGCAGAATAGGAGAAAATGACCAGAAACATCCCATCAGGAGGAAACAAAATGGGAACGCAATCCGTGTAGTCCAGTCCTCAAGTGACTTTGTTAAAAGCTTGCTTTAAAGGAACTGCAAAACTAAGCTTAAATAGAAAATACTGAAGTACCGAGTGACAGAAGGCTGAAGTTTATCACTGGAATAAACACGGAATGTAGACAACCCTCCTGTACAGACGTACAGCTTCTTCCTCCCTGGGTACTAATGTATTTGATTAAAGTTCTTGTGCTTTCAGCAAAAAAACCCCAAACAAATGGAAAACCCAAAATGCAACACTGGCAGCAACGTTAAAGTATATGGTTTATCTGCCTGAAAATGTTTGTTTTGACTTCCTCTTACTGAGACAAAAATGAAAACTTCTAAGAACATTTTATGAATTCTCGCCACACCAAATAACCTGTTCCAACTCAAGATGTACCGCTAAAATAGTTTTTTTCAGTATAAACAAAATGATGTCATATTGACGGAGGGAAGAACAAAACTTGGCTGTTTAATCTGGAAGATTGCTAAGAGTGATACATTTAACTCTTCTTCTTGTCTAACAATGAAATGTTTTTATAGTTCACAATACCTAACACCCTCGTTCACATAAAACAAGTCATCCTGAGTTCCTGTTGAACTAATACACATCCTATTCTTTTTCTGTGTCTACTGCAACATTAGGAAAGAAAAAATAAATATGTATCAAAATAAAATCCCATTTTCATCCAACTGCATGACATACATTTGTCATTGTAAAGCATTTACAGAGGCGGATTCTACACAGAACACTTAAGAAGAATACAAATGCTTCAGGTATGCTCTAGGTGTACCATGGGCATCTCAGCCAATACAGTTTTCTCTCCAATGTTATTTTCCTGTTTGTGGTGCACAGATTGCTCCTCCCATTGCTTTCATTTTGGATCTCACTTTCCTTTACCCTGTCCTGCCCCTTCTCTAGTTCTGTTTTTCTCCTCTGCTCGTTATTGGTTTTGGTGTTGTTTTTTCCCCTTAACCTTCTGTATCTCTTACACAATTTCTCCACTCCCTCTCCATAGCCCACCGTTGTCCCCCAAGGTCCCTTATTTTCCTCTCCCCATGCTTTGCTCACACTGCAGCCTCTCCAAGGACAACAGGTACACACAAAACCCAATTCCTGATTGGGGCTTCGATGTACAACACACCCTCTCACCCACATATTATTGTTCATTACATTACAAAATATGCTAATCTTTTGAAACGGGAAGACTGTCGATAAGAAAATCCGTTCTTACAGATTGTCCTCTTCAGAACATCAGATAAGCTATGAAAGCTCTCCACGTGAGCATCCCACGGGCTGATCAGATGTGTACCGTGTGGAAATGGTGATACGGAAGCAGAAGAACTATGATGGAAAGCCAAGTCAAATAGATATTATTTTGTATCTGCAAGAGCAGTTAACTACTTTTTCAGTAAGATCTAAAAGGAAAGAATAAGGACAAGCACACATTTGAAAATACTGAAAGCATATAGTCCAAGTTTATAACTTAAAAATATTGACTGTCTAGCCTATCAAAGGAACAACATTCAGAAAAATCTGTTTCATCAACATCTTGGATTAAATTTGCACAATGTTGTCCCTAAGACCAAATCAAAACCAACCCAAACCAGACTACTAGAAATAAGTTGTTAACAATCTAGATAACTACTAGTTAATATTCTATTTTTTTTAACAAGCATGGATGAGTTCCACCAAACATGTACACAACCAGTAATAAATATGAGAACACCAGAAGTTTAAGTTTAGTAGACTTCCTCACCATTGTACTCCACGTCTTTCTAGCCGTGCCCAGAAGGATCTGTTTGAAGGAGGAAGAGTAGCTTAGTTTTCAAAGCTTATTCAATCATTTCCCTTTCCACTTCCATTGTAAACTTCAGCTTTTTCCTGAGACTGCAAACATCAACAGGAAGCTCATAGTACTCATGCAGTATGAAGGGCTCCAGGATAATACTTCTTCACTAGATACACAATCTTAGCTTAAATGGGCTACCTAAATAACTTTGGGATGATTAAAAACCAGTGTGTTTACTAATAAAACTTTTATTAAGTAGAGATAATGAACGTTTTGGTTAAAACCATGCAGATCCTTTTTTCGAAAGGCTATAGAAGTAGGAAGCTGTGTAGCTGTTTTCCACTGCAGCCAATTCCCTGTTGAAGGAAGTATGTTGACCTCGTGTTGGATAGGCAAAACAGTGGGACAAACCAAGGGCTTGGCGTGGCTTTTCCAACATTAACACCTGCTGGGATATTAGCAACTTGAAGATAACTGGTGCTCTGAGAAACTAAGTGTATAGGTAGAAGATTCAACTGAAGATCACAAAATTTAAAGAGCTGACATTTGAAAACGTGCCAGAAGTAAATCACCACTTACTCTGCAAAGAACTAAAGTGAGTGCTGGAGCATCACTGAGATTCTACACAAGGCTTGTGTCACACGTTTCATTCAATAAAGGCAATCAAGATGATTAGGGAGCGTAGGAAAGGCTCATTAATGGTCATAGCAGACATTGAGTCAGCCTTTCATTTATAACCAGTGCATCCGGACAGTTTTCATTTATTGGCTTTTTAATTTAAAGTAGTGAAATTTATGTGGACAGACACACACCTATGTATTGTACAATGTGTTTTTGCTGAAAAGCTGCCACTAACTTTATTGAATTAAGTGGTACCGGCAAAAACTAATTAAAAAAAAAAAAAAGAAACAAACAAACAAAAGTAAAGCACAATTTCACAATTCGCATGCTTTACTTAGCTCCTTCACTTTACGTTCTTCACAACAGGGTGAGAATTTAGCTAGGGAGCTTATTCTTAAGATGCTGAAAAGAACACCAAAGCTGTAACTGATGACAATACTCAAGCGTATGTCTTTTAGTTTCAAAGACAGAGAAATTTTGTATGCTATTCATTAGGGTTTTGGAAGAAGCAGAGTTACAGAAAATGAAGACAAAAACTACAACGAAAATGCCTGTGATTTGCAGCCTCAGACAAAGTTGTTGCCAAACAACACCCTTTTAATGAGAACAACAAGGAGTGTGATTTGCTATTCCGTCCATTTTAACCAAACAACAGTTATCTCAGGACTCATAGTTACCAATAAGGGGGAATCCCTTTTTCCTACAGCCTGCAATGCAGGTGTAAACTGAAAATGTGACGTTTCTGATTTCATTACACATAGAAGTTTCACCATGTGCACACATCTAAGCATGCCCAAATGTTTCTTTCTGTTTCCGTAACTTGAACACAGGCACTACAGCTTTAAACATGAGCAAGTGTTGCACAATACTGGGACCATACAACCAAAAAAACATAGATGAGATTTCCTCTCTAAATGACATCTGTGTGACCACAGAATTGCCACAAACTGGAAATGAAAAAATTTAGTTGAAATCCTGGACCTATGCAGTAAAGGTTCACCTGGCCAAGACTAAGTCTTCACTCAGAAAAGATTTCTCTACTAAAATTTACCCAACCTCATAGCCACAGAAAGCTGGGAATTTTAAGTCCTGTATACAGCAATTATAAAAATGAAAGCTAAGTGAACCACAAAGGAAAAAAACCAAACCAAACGGATCCTGAAAGACATGCCTCCTTGACAATAAAAATGTGATGTTCAGATCCTTGGTACTACAAACCAATTGTTCCCGTCATTAGAATGGGAGTTTTCCAGAAAAGACTCCTTCATCTGGTGCCAACTACCCTTCACAACGTGGCGTAGCCCTTTCCTAAAGCTGTGCAGGAGGTCGGACGGAGTGCTTGGTAGTACCTTGCAGTTTCAAAGCACCAGACTTTTGTTTGCCCTCATTTCCCAGTCCCAGAAGACCCAGGAGAAAGTCAATTTGTATAGCTCCTCCAGTACAGAATCAGTACTGGATTCCTTCCAGTAGCATCGCAAGGGCATTAGTGTGTGTCAAAATACACCTGCCTTAACAAGACGGGAATTTAATGTCATTGACGTCACACTGTATATCAGTAGGCAGCGAAGGGCAGCTTCAAGGCTTAACGATTCAATTTTCCACATTTTAGAATTTGGACCTATGCTAGAACCAGCCACAGACAGCTCTCGGGGGAGATTCTCGTGCTGAGGAAGCATACGCAGCACTCAGCTGTCTGCCCGCCTTGGAGGAACAGTGTTGGAACAGCAGAGGCAGACCCGGTGCCACAGCCAGACAACAGTGATCAAGAAAACGCTGAGTTTAACGTCAGCTGTGACATACCAATTCCATCAAAAAGGAAAACCGTGGCCAGAAGTGGGCAGGTCTCCCCACTCCCGTGTCTCTTTGCACACCAAAGCTCCTCTCGAGCTCTCCAGAACTGAACAGAAGATCATGTACAGACCTGTGCTTGACGAAGGCAGCCCATTATGGGTCAGGGCACGAGCTGGTATCGCAGGAGGAGACTAAGACTGGAGGGAACCACCGCCGAGTGGGGAGGGTTGTGGATCACGCTGCAGACAGAGGCTGAGCAGTAGCCCGTTTCGTTATTGCTCATGCCTGTCACAGACTTTGTAATTTGTCTGTGGGAGGAAAGAGGAGTAAAGGACCATAAAGATCTGTACAGCCGAGGTGGCACAGCAGTACATTACAGGAGCTCTCCCTCCCCCTGGTAGCTCAGTATCTCCTTGTGGTGGAATGGGAGTGTTTTATTTTTGTTTTTCTTTCCATTAGAGGATGACCTCTGCTCCAACTGGGTTGATGTGCTGCAGAGCCAACATCCTCCAGCTTCCAGGGCTTGTGCTTCCCTAACAGCAGCAGATACTTTCTGCCACTCCAGTCTCCTTATTTAATCATGCCTCCATAAATCAAAAGCGACCAAAACTGATTTAACAAACATTTGGGTGAGAACTCAGAGCAGCTGTAGAGTGACCGAGACTGAGTCACTGCCTGATGCAATTTCAAACAGTTCAATTGTAAACACAGTTGAGCTCATTGTTGTGTTAACACCCCCTNCTTAATTGCAACTGCATTGCTGTGAAAACGTCACTAAATGCCAAATGAAAGATGTATAGAGAAGCATATTTCTTTTGGAAAGTGACCAAATGAACATCTGGTCGCTGGGTTATCTGGAAAAATCCATCAGAGGATAATGACAGCGCCATTAGATGCACCCCCATAATTAATACTACGTTTCAATGGGTTTAAACATGCAAAGCGCTGAACGCTGCTGTGAGATGCATTCTCAGATCCCACCTAGTTCAGTGAAGAGTGAACCACTGATTATTGGAAAGATATACCAGGGAAAGGATGACGCACTGAGCTTACACTGATAAGCATTCACTGCTAGCTAGAGTCAGATAGCAGGACGCAACAGAAGGACATCTGGGCTGACCCTGTACGGTATTCACTACCTTTCAAAACGTTTTAAAATTATCAGTAATGAATTTTAAAGCTGAACTCTGGAGATGAACACAGGAAAGAATACAGAATTTCAGGTTGGTCCTGCTGCAGAAAGAGCAGAAACTGCTCTCCTGTAGTTTGAGGGGTCGTTTTGTTTTGGTTTTTTTAACGAAGCTGATAGGATGCCCATATAAAAGTGGACTTTCAAGCATATATACACAATGGGTTTTAGTGGTGAATTTCAACAAGGAAACAAGATTTTTAACATTTAGTGTGATCACTATGCTGTGGGAAGCGAGATTGTTGTATAATTTATGGCTTTTGTATTAGAACCACAGAGTTTATTTCACAGCTGAGTTACGGCCCCAGTACAAAATCATTGAAATCCCATTGAAAAAAGTCACCCACAAAGAAAACTCACCAGCAGTGAAAATCCCACCTCAATAAATTACTTCTTGTTACCTCTGCAAAGTAGGTACAGAATAACACAATAATAATATTGTGTAATTACAATATTGCATTAATATAATATACAAGAATAACAGAATAATAACATTCACAGAAATATCGTGGAAGAGAACTCCGAGGTTTCTGTTCCCATCTCCCCCAGAACTCCCAGGAACAATAGCTGAGCCATGACTTTGTCTCGCCAGCTCTTGAAAACCTCTGCGGGTCTCTGGCCAACCTCCTCCAGTATTGCCATGCCTTCCTGGGGAAAACATTTCTCCTAACGTGCACTTCAAATCTCCCGAAGAGAAAGCAACCTCTCGTGGTTGCTGCCCCTTGCTATACTGTCTGCCACTGAGCAGTTTGGCTCTGCCTTCTCCTAACTGCCCTTCTTGCTCTCCTCCACATAGAAGAGGTAGAAAGGTGAGAAATGACAACAGGCAGCATCCCTAAACAACTTTTCACCCACGACACAGCTTAAAAACTTTGAAGAATCAAGATTTTTCTGCTCACCTGCGTGTTCTAAACTTACTTTTTTCCTGTGCCAAAAGCTACTCTGAAACATATCTGAAAAGCATTCACATAAATTACGCAAATAAGTCATTTAGGTAATATCAATAAATGAAGAACAGAAAGCAAATATTCTCCCCAGCTCAATAAAAGCAATACTAAGGACATTTGGATAGGGGGTTTGTTATATATTTTTAACAGGAGATGCACCTGAGGATCCATTTTACAATATGCTAAACTCACAATTTTAGATCCCTAATACCAAATAAAAAGCACCGTGGTAAGAAGATGCAAAGAGACATTGAGGAAAAAGTTCACTCTGTCATCTTGGTTTCGTAGCTCATTCAAAAAAAAAAAAAAAAAAACCAAACCCCAAAGAGTGTCAGCAGCCTTTATGCCGGATTATTGTTTGTCCTACCACAGCCAGCACAAACTGCACATCACAAGCTAACCTGAGGATAAAGAACTGCAGTCATGTGTCTTCCCTTCATCCAGATCAAATTTACACCCCGAGTGCCTTGATAGCACATGGATCGGATGTTAATGATCACGAAACCACAGCCCGCATTGTCAGACAACTGCGTAACGCAGCCAGGTGATCTTCCAGATACTTGATTGTACCTGCATAAAACCTCCAACATCTGTGGAATGTGCCTTACAAATGTGCCGAATCCTGAAGCTCAGGAAAACATGCGTATTTTTTACCTTTGATAGTATTAAAGTTGTGGATAGTTTCTCATAGTGCCAAAAGTGGCTTAGTTAATCAAATGAAAGTTTGTTAAATATTTAGGATAGCTTATAGACTGCTATCTTCCCACATTTAAAAATTAAAATGGCTTATTTCATTATATAGAAGTCAACTGAACATGCAGTTGTGTCATTCAGCAAGCAATTCAAAAGAATTATAGCTAAGTGGTTTGCACAATCTATATTTAGCCATTCTTGCTTCCAAATACTTAGACTCTAGATCTGTCCTTAAAGTATTCTTAAAAGGATTGGCAAGTATGTCTATGTGTAAAATATGATAATCCTATGTTAATTCTCCTCCTTACCACTCCGTAGATGCCTGGGAACAAACCATTGTAAGTATTAAGCTTGCTTGAGTTTGCACTGCATTTGTATTCATTAACCAGACTATTAGTGAGAGCATTTTAGAATTCTACGACTTTTCTGATAGATGCGTACGCGCATTCACTGGCTGTTATTTATTTGCGTGCACGTCCATCTACCCATCCATCCGTCTCCACTCCCGCACGCATACAGATCAATATGTGTCTCTGTATATTTACGTCTTTCACCATTCTCAAGACATTCAGTCTACTTCTCTGGCACCAACTCTGGGAAACTACTGCTTTAGCTAATGCCCTTACGACTGAAAGCCGAGCTCAATGCATCATAGACAGGAACCAAGGCAGAAAAGTACAACAAACAGATGGAGGTGTAAAAAAGGGAAGTATTTATGCTAAATTTGAGAAAAATAAAGGGATTAAGGGGATGTCACAGACTAGATGATTTAAGAAGGGGATTTCTTCTGAAGAGGGATATTTCTCTTGTAGAATAGAAATCTATCATGTATTCTAACCAGGGTTAATTCTAACATCTAGAACAAATCTAAACCTTAAAACCAAGATTAAGAGTTGGCTAGTGGTGTCTATTATATCTGTCAACTGTTTTACAAACCGGGGAGAAAATATTTTATGTTTGAATTCAGCCAATACAATAACAATATTTATAGGCTGCCTTGGGAGCAATAATAATTTTACATGGTTTTCAGTATTCAACAGAGCATTTACAAGGATTTGAATTATTGTAACATGTTCAGATTGTTTTTTCCATCCTCTTTCAGAGATCCTGGATTAAAGAGGCGATCTCCCTTCTCCTCTCTGTCAGTCTACTGTATAAGCTGTGTATTTGTCAGACTACCATCAACAGTGGAGCAATTCTTTCTCTAAATTGTCCGGGCTAACGGTGTTGCCTCCTTCACATTCTCACGCAGCTGAGGAAAATCGTGCTCCATGCCTGACATCTGGTCATTACGTTGGTCTAACACAAGCCTACTGTCCCAGGGGTTTTACCCCCAAGGGGTCTGACCGCTTGTGAACGCCTATACCTGTATTTTAAACCAAACCAGAGCACTCAGGTTTGACAAAAAAAAGCCCTGTGGCCATGGTGACATCAAGAAACCACACACGACTTAGGTTTAAATCGGCGATTGAGCTCCTCTCCTGGCGTGCCAAGTACTTCCGAGAGAAAATGGCTAGTGTATCCAAGGAGCTGGTGCTCTGCTACTACTTTATCCCACAGGCACAGGTAGTATGGGACTCAAAAGTCATCCACGCAAAAGGACGATACTGTTACGCGATAGCTTTTAATCCGATCCCATACTTAACGCGCCCGTGTAAATCCCTAGTGCTACTAGGATAAATATCTCAGAAAACAGAAGTTATTTATTACTAAGTAAATAATTCTTTTCTTCCTCACCTGCCAGGTGCAAGGGAAAGACACAAGCTGAACACACGCGCTGAATAAGATGATTTGGGTTGCATTGCCAAACTCATCACCAACTTCTCATACGACTTGAAAGAAGCCGCCCAGTGCTGAGGTGTTCCCTGCACGTGGAAATCCCGCTGGACGGCATTTTAATGGGAGGAATGCTGGGTTTTGCTGGAAAATTCTGCTCTGAAATGACAGAGAAAGGGTGAGATTTGCTCGGGCTGTAGCTGTATTTGCTATAGGGTATTGCACATCTAATACCTGGCAGGTAAGAAAAGCAGAAAGAAGCTATAAAACTGCAGCAAAGTGAGTGTAATGCTAGCGACCGCGGTGATGTTCGAGAGAGCGAGCACCAGCGTTACTATCTACACAGCACGAATGCAATGGGGGAATCTAGAGTATTTACAGCTGTTCATCAAACAGTAAAGCCTCGTTGCACTCCACTTGGCAGAGAAACAATTCCATTCACACTTCTCATGATTCTTTTATTGTTGCCTTGGATTTAGCAGAGTATACTAACATTTCAGCCCCGATGAAGGCGTGAGACTGGGAACGTTGGCATATTTTGTGAGTATAATTCATTTTTTTTGTTGTTCTGGTTGGAATGCAGCGCAATGCAACGTTACTGCTGGGTGAACACCTGTAGTTAGAAAACACTGGTTTGCTCAGAAGGCCCAAAAGCACGCCAAACCGTTCCCTGGAAGAAGATTTGGAAAATGAGCGTTGAAAAAAAAAAAAACATTAAAAAAAAAAATCCTCCTATGCATAAAAAGAAATAGAAAAGCAGGCATGAAACTATTATTTCAGCGCCAGATGTCAAAACAACAAAATCAAGAATTTGAATCTCTTGGGGATGAATTTCAGCTTTGTCTGTAGAACAAACTAAGGCTTATCTCAAACGCTGTAGGATCCAGTTCCTCAAAGCACCAAAATACATGCTTATCCCAATTTCTCAAAGTACTAAAATGCGTAAAAGTCAATGAGACCAGTGCAAGGAATCATACTGAAACCCTTTTCTTTGAGATGGATTAATTTTACTTTCATGGAAAAATGCCATTTGGAAAGGAAAAGTTTTCATTTTAAACTGTCAAAACATTAATTTAATTTGCAAAATACCAAAATATGATTTGGCTACAAATATTTTATCCGGTTTTGACACACAGAAATGGTTCCCCTCGTCCCTGTACCTCTTTTTAAAATGTGTACTGAAAATTTGATTTAAAATTGCAGGTGGACTCCACCATCATGAAACTCTCTTTTCAGAGAATACTTGTTCCTCAAGAAAAAGGACTTGAGGATTTTCATGCCAGCATATTAAATTCCACTTTCCTATACAAACCCATGTTCACAGCCACTCTACTTGCCACAAAATAAATTCTAAAAACAACACACATTGTTTTTGTCTTCACTCTACTCAGATCTGGTTTTCTGTCTGTCTGTTGAAGCACAGCAGACACAGGACTGAAACTCATTCAAATTAATTTTGTTTGTATAATCTGCTTTTCCTTGCCTTTTGTTACTGTTGACATTATGAAATGTGAACTCCCTGTTGACGAACTGCAGTAAAATAACAGGTATTAGTAGGTTACAACGTTCTTGACAATTTTCACTCTGAGTCCCCAAATCCATTTGCAAAGAGTTGCTATTGCTGTCCCCATTTTACAGACTGGTAAAATGAGGCACAAGAATCTTAAAATCGTTTCCACAACCACCAACAGAAACTGGAGTTTCTCTTCATTTGTTCTGCTCCCTGGATGATGTTATCTGGCATTATTTTACACCACATTTTCCTTTCCTCTTTTACATATCATACAGTTTGACAGTCTGATCCTGATGTTCTAGGTGATTCCCCATCTCTCTGTCTCTCCTTCCACTGCTCTACTACGCAGTTTGCCTTCCAGGCATTTTACTGTTCTGTCCCATTTATTTTTCTCACCTGCATCCCCTTTGACACTTCACCCTTTCAGTGGTTCTCCTACACGGATTTCCTTCCATGCTGTGGTTAAACATTCCCAGATAACAGCAAAAAGGGCAAGACGATAAAACTTCATTTCATCACTTTAGCTTCACACACAAAGTAAAAAAAAAAAAAACCCAACAAAAAACAAACCCACCAAAAAAAACCCCAAACAAAACCCAACGGTCTACAAAAAGCTGAGAGGTTTAAGCAGTTACTTTAACTCTCATAGTCTAATAGATGTGATATATACAAACATTTTGCGGTCTCACAAAAGTGTAATACGTACAGTTACTTTGTGCTCTAGGAACAGACATTTGACAAAGTCCCTGAAAAGCCTTTTCTGAAGAGCGGGGCCGTCTGAGGTGGCCAATATTTCTGTGAAGGAGCTTCCTACAGAACCACAGTCTATGGAGCAGATTCCCATCAGGCAGTCACTGTCCTAATGCATTCCTTTACTTTTAACTTCATTTTCTGATAAGCAATACGTTCATTTGAAAGATGAAATTTATTGCAGATGAGTAAGGCACTAATGGCTCAACAGGATCGATGGTGATGGATTATATTTCTGAGAGAGGAAGGGTCTACTTACACACATCTGAAATCAGAATTAGGCCCTCTAGGCACCCGTACATTAATTTGACACATTCTTTGAACACCTAAGTGTGTTATTGCAGGTTTACAGTAAATATAAAACAATCCTAAAAATCAAAGCGTTCACCAAATGTATTCATGTCCCTAAATAATGTTGCTAATTAATGCTGAAACACAAAGTGTCCAGAAGAAGACTCAGTGGAACTCTCTCACGTTTGCCACCATTAAATCTTAATAAAGAATTCCTCCGTGAAGGCTATCATGCACAATTCAGAATATTTTTGCCAGTATGCGTCTATATGAAATTGTTGTATTGCTCTGAAAATAACTATTTAAGAGACCTGCTGGCTTTTATGCTCATCTGTTGCACTAAGGGTCTTGGTATAGAAATCATCTCATTAATGCATACTATGAATATTCACTCTAATTTCACTTCAGAAAAAATGATAAAGAACAAACCAATCAATAATGCTGTACAAGAGTAGTCTAATATACATTGTGAGTCTCTAAATGCAATGATAAAAGAGCAGATTATTTTCCCCCTCATTTTTTACAACAATCTCGTGTACTTTAAATTATCTACAGCTATCAACTCCACACCCTGGCCAAGGCTGGAATGGTGTTGACCAGATCCACAGAAGTAAATTAGTTATGCCAATTTGCTCCAGCTGAGAATCGATTCTCCGTTGACTTTATACTTCCTATAGAATATTCTGTAGGAAGCATTGCTTTAATGATGCTTGGTCAGCACGTATGGGAAATGTCAACATGAAATTCTTTCTCACCATCGTTCGGACTTCTTAAAATAAAGAGTTTAAAAAAAATCCAAACCGCCACCTAGAAAACCACAGGTTTTCATTAAAATGACAGGCAAATTTCAAATAGCTTTAAAGGAAGAGGGTTCAGCATCAAAGACTTAGTAAAACTACTGCCCTCCTTTTCCTTCGGCAGGTTTTCCTAAACATGCAATTAAATCATTAAAAGCACTCTCACCCAGATGCTGTCGATGAGAAATAATCACAAGAACCACCGCAAACAAAAGAAAGATCACAAAATACATTAACTTTTACTAGCCGGGCTGCCGTGCATTAGCATTTTTAATAATGACCTCATTACCATTTAGTTCAACAAGCAAACAAAACCTGTTTATTTGATAATTTATTTATTCTAAAATAACGCAAGCTTTTTTTATGTGCCCTTGTTATGAGCTCACTAACGTTACAGGCACGGCTACAATCAGTTAAGTAATTATCATAGGATAAAAGCTTTTACCATGAAAAAGTTTTGTTTGAAAAAGCATGAACTGCGATCCTCATTGATAGCTTTCACCAAGTGCAGGATTCAGTACATTGTAGCACAAAGGCCTAGATTATCTCCCTCTGTTAAAGGCTTAAAATTCTACAACCAGACCATGCCAGTTACCAGTATCAGATTATGATAACAAGATCATGTTCAGTTATAAAAACAAGTGTCTAAACTTTTCTCATGTCACTTTCTATCTAAGTCCCATTGCCAGTTGTGAAAGGGCCCATCTGAATGTGTGTAGAAGCTCATTTTAAAGCTAGCTCTTTGAACTGGATTCATGGGGTATTTGCATAAGAAGATTTGGGTAAAAAGAATGGGCTGGTGCTGCATCTGCCCATTAATATGCCTGCTAATTCAGCACATTGTAAGCCTATTGATGTATCACAAAAGGCTCAAATTCAAGGACAGTTATCCTATTGCCATTGTTAGGGCTTGAATTCAAGTAATATGTTCACTATAGGAATACAGTTGTTACAATTAGATATTTTTCTATAATGGTATAAAGAACCGACGACAATCAGAATTACAATAACGCTGATAAAACTAGAATTCATGAATTCTATTATTTTAAAAGATGCAGGTGCTGATTAATTTTGCTTTGCATAATACTTGGATCTCGAGTGCTGGAAGACTTAAAAAGCAGCAGCAAATTGTGGCAACGTAACCTATCAAAGCCGGCAGTCTCCCTTTAGTGCCGATGCACGTTTATCTTGCTTACAAGAGTTTTAATAAAAAATTAAAATCCTAACCCACGTTTCAACGGAATGGAGGAAACCTACATCGTGAGTGCAAGGAGCAGGTATTTTAATCCCGCTTATGAAAAATGCAAAAGCATGGCTGGTGCTATCCGGGGATATCCTACACGGAACGTGTTTACGGTGAATATGAATTGTTTGAAAACACTGTATACTCGCAAATGGAAAAAAGGGCAGAATCAGTGATTCATGCAAGGAGCGCAGAGCAGCCGCTGCACCGGCTCCACGGCGGATTCAAAGCGGAGACCGAGGCAAGCAGCGAAGTAAAAAGCTGTTAGCTGAAGCGCTGTAAAGAGTTTTTAAAGCACGCAACACAAACGGAATACTAAAGGGCAGACCAAAAGGAACCACACGCCGAAGATGGCAAATTAAGCCCAGCTAAAACTCAGCGCTCCAAGGGTCCCGAGTTGGTCCACGTCTGAGAGCGCGGCGCGCGTCGGGGGAAAAAACGGGAGCGTGAACGCGTTGGGGGCTGCGAGGCCCCGGCGCCATGGCCTCTGGCGGCTCTCCCCCCGGCACGGCCGGCTGGGCGGCAGGGACGCGGGTGCCCTCTGCTCCCACCCGGCCGCATTGTCCCGCTCCGGCCGGGCGCTGGGGCGGCATTTTCCTCACCGCCGCGTCCCTCAGAGAAGACATCAAAGACTGGAGAGATGTGCTCTTTGTTTTGTTTGGTCTCTGACTCTCAACATGTGGTTTCGCAGGCCCAAACATCGGCACCTTTTAACCTATTCTGTTCAGCTTAGGCCTTAGCTCCATTTGAGCATTAGGGAAACTATAGTAACCGATAATCTGCCTGTTCCTGAATAGAAACTATGTACCTTGTCACACAAGAGCCCCGAGGATCACCATTCGGGACAAGTTCCTTTACAGGCCCTTGGCTTTCTTTGCTGGGGCCCGGCCTGTCCCGCTGAAAAGGTGTCAAAACCCTTCGCCTTTCTGCGACGGGGGATCTGTGTTAATGTTAATTTATATTTAACAAACGGGATATTGTCCCTCGGAATGTATCGGTATTTGATGATCTATTACAAATGTTTTCATCAAGTCATAAAACGAGGGCCCTTGACAAAAGGTCTTTTAAGAGAGGAGGACGGCAACTGGGAAGGCAGAACCTGTCATGTCGTCTGTGTCTGGGTGCGTGTTTCTCCGTGCGGGTCGACCCCAACGCAGGTGACATGGAGCCTGGTGACAAGGGCTCACCAACATAGAATCACAGAATGTTAGGGGTTGGCAGGGTCCTCTGGAGATCATCTGGTCCAAACCCCCTGCCAGAGCAGGTCCACCTACAGCAGGTGGCACAGGATGGCGTCCAGGCGGGTTGGGAATGTCTCCAGAGTGGGAGACTCCACCACCTCTCTGGGCAGCCTGTGCCAGGGCTCTGCCACCCTCAAAGTCAAGAAGTTCCTCCTCACGTTGAGATGGAACTTCCTATATTCAAGTTTGTACCCATTGCCCCTTGTCCTGTCACTGGGCACCACTGAAAAAAGCCTGGCCCTCTCCTCCTGGCCCCCTCCCTTTAAGTATTTGTAAACATTGATGAGATCCCCCCTCAGTCTTCTCTTTTCTAGACTAAAAAGACCCAACTCCCTCAGCCTGTCCTCATAAGAAAGATGCTCCAGCCCCCTCATCGTCTTCGCAGCCCTTCGCTGTGCCCTCTCCAGCAGTTGCCTGTCCTTTTTGAACTGGTGACAAGGGCTCACCAACAGGACGACACCGGCTCACCTGCCTGGTGACAAGGGCTTACCGACATGGTGACAAGGACTCACCCACACAAGTTCACCAGCTCACCCCTCAGCTGTGGCTCAGTGGTGACGTCCAAGCGCCCACGCTGAAACTCGGCAGCAGGGCGAGCAGCCAAGCCTCTTTCTTTCCAGGCCCACCTTCGCTGCATCCAACAGCTTTCTCCATCAGCAAGTTGCAAGAGAGAACTTTGTTAGCTGTCGATTTTATTCATGTATCGTATTTTGGGAGCAATCTGATCTCCTGCTTAACGAGCCTCCCCCCAGGCGCAGGGAAAACGTTATCACCAGTCCCATTTTCCACTCACTCTCTAATCCGGCGCCGCACTGTCTTGTTATTAGCAGGAACAACAACAACAACAACAACTACTATGTATATCGTGTAGATCAGAGCCAGAAAAGAAAGGAACAAATGTCAAGGGTTTGAAGAAGCGATTCAAACCCAGCTTCATTTCATCTCTGTCACTCTCTCCTGACTCTGTCACGCAACAGCCGCCTGCTAACGTATTTCCCTCCAGTAAAAATGACATTTTTGCTTCCTTTATAATAGTTTAATATTAATAGGGAGGGGAGCTAAATTGTTGACGCTGCCACCAAAATACCGTACTGCAAATTGAGGTATTTGGTATGAAACTCAAGACCTTCTGCATTAAGCTCTCTCACAGTGACCTGACATAAACTGGCAACTGGCAGCCGTCTGCTTTTGGCAGCTTGGCATATTTGGTCATTTATTGGGTGCATGTGAAGATCAAATGGGTTAAGATTCTTCTCCTTAAACAGCAGGGAAAAGAACATCAAAAAGGTGTAAATTTCATTTCCCCAGTTTTGATTAAGTCAAGCATGAAATGAAATGTAATACTCTCAAGTGGCAAGGGTTTATACTATTGATGTTGTTACTTCTGCTTCACAAAGCCCAATCAGCCGACAGCGAGTTGAACAAGCTAACAGAGTTTTAGGGTGGCCAGATGGAGGGTTTTTACTATGGTTGAAAAGACAGCTTAGTGCTTGCCTCTTCAAGCCAAGTCAATGCCAACTGTGTGAAATCCTGGCCATTCTACCCCTTCTTCTTTTTTTTCTTCCCTCTTCTCAATGCTGGTGGCTAGCACCATACAGGCCTGATAAAAAAACAAGCCCTTCAGCAAAACAATGTGTTGAATGAATATTTTTTGTCAGAAGTCTTGTTTATCTTCCCCCAAAGTGCAGAGATTTCTGAATTCGTGATGCAGACCAATCTCATTATGGTATTTAAGCAAATGGGAAAACACACTGCATTTAAATGTTATCTGAAAGGAGGCCTTTGCAAGAATTTGGTAGTTTCTCCGAGATTAAAATTATAACATTATCTGTTTTCAATAGCGGGGTGAAGAAAAAAAAATCTACTCGCGTGCTTTGGAAATAAATGAAGATTTAAAACTGTACCTTGTTCATCCATTTAGGGAAACTAGAGTTAATTCAGAACGCTGTGAGATGCACATTGAGAAACTCTTTAGATCTAGATACAAAAGTAACAGGTCTTAAATTGAGTGTGGTCTTACTTCGTTAGGAAATTTGTCCTTTTTTTATAGGTGCTTTTTCAGGCCCCTTGTTCCCACTACATTCTCAAATTTAATGCTCTTGCCACTATACAGCTGGACTAGAATAGAGTGGCTTTAGTAAAGACTTAATAGAATCTTTAATGCTTCTAACAATCCACTCCCATTGAACTGCATTAAGTAGATATTATGGAAGGACAAAGAGCTAAATAGCTCAACATCAACCTCATTAGGCATGCAGGCAGGCCTTGAACCATTTTATGGGCAAGCCTATTGTGAGCACACTCACCAGGTTAGCTTTAAATTGCAAATGATACCCTGAAAGGGGAAGAGAAGTTTTGGAGAATGGCCTCACAGAAAGAAAATCATTTTAGGCTATAAGAAAATGAAAGGCATTGTTAAAATTGCTCTGACCGTAGCAAATGAAATACATCATGGACTTGAGAAGCTGAATGCTACACTTGAGGGGTTTTTGTTGGCTCTTTTTTTTTTTTTTTTGTTCGTTTAGGAATGTGGTGTACAGCAGAATATAAACAATATACAATCTGTAAGACTTAATAAGGGTGGCTCAACATACTATCCTTTGTCTGAATTTAAACAAATGATAAGGGCACAATAATTAAGTGGAGGGGGAAAGACAAAAACCATTCCTTTTGAATAAAAGGCAAAGTGTAGAGAACGTTATGTATAAAAACTTTCCAGCATTCCACTTCTTAATCAATAAGGATTCATTTAGTCTTAGTGCTTCTGTGTTCAAAAATATTTATATTTAAAAAAAAAAAAAAAAAAANAAAAGAAAAGAAAAGAAAAGAAAAGAAAAGAAAAGAAAAGAAAAGAAAAGAAAAGAAAAGAAAAGAAAAGAAAAGAAAAGAAAAAGTCTCTCAAGAATTGTTTGCAACTGCAAAGTGCTTTAACAACTGACATTATGATGCTGCAAGTCTGGGAACATATTCCCAAGCAGAGCCCTTCTCTGTCACCTTAGTGGATGAATAATTGTGCCTTTGCATATTCCTTGTCATAAATGGCAGGAATGAAGGGACCCTAAGGACCGCACTGGCAGGATTGGTGCTGTACAAGCAGAGTAAATTAAAACAAGGATTAGAGCAAGTATGATTGGGGATGACAAGCAGGGCAGTTGTCGCCACACAATGTGCCTTTTTGCCCATATGGTCTGTACCAAGCTTACACAGCACAAACCCTCTAACATGGATGCTTATTAAAGCATTCCTTCTTGATCAGGACAGAAAGTCCTTAAAGCTTCATATGTCATAGGAGAAAAAACAGCGTTTCTTTCACAACTCAGGCAGCAGCCTCAAGCTCTATCATTTATGAAGTTTTACGTGCAACGGCCCAGTCTTACTTTTCATTAGATTACTATACAGGAAGGCCCATAAACGTGAAAAATTGAGATTAGAGCCTGCAATCAGAGTTGTGCATTGCATAGGTTACTAAATGTGAATTAACTGACAACTGTATTTTAAATAAAAATCAGAGATCTATCAAAACTTCCTCCCAAATCATGCATTTGTAGTATACATCAAATTTGGGTGATTTTTAACTACCTTTAAGTGGATAATGAAGCTATGAAAGAAGCTCAAAACAACATGAGACTCACATGAGGGAAATATTTGAGTAACCATATATGTGTTATTATGAACAAAATAAAAGAGTAGAACAGCTTTCTTATTGCTTACAAGAGCAGAAAAGAACAATTTTGTCACTAAGTCCTTTTGCTATCTGACATGACGTGTAATTTTCTGTGCCCCAGTTCCCCTATCTGTAAAACTGAAATAATTACACAGTGTAAGTATATTACACATTACAGTTATACCAAAAACATATACGTATTAGTCTCTTTTTACTGTTTATTTGCTTTTTACTCAAAGATCACACCACGGGTCCTGCTTTACAGAAAGATACCTAGATTCCACAAATGCCTAGGAACAATTTAACATCCCGGAGTTTTGCCTATAGGGAGATACTAAAACGATGATGCTTTCTCACTCTTGCAATAAGCTACTCGGATAGTGGCGAGAAAACAGATGTGAAAGACCTTTTATTTAACTTTTGCTCCTCTGTGGTCCATAATACAGCTCTATCTGACGACAAAGCAATGTCAGATTTAGAGTACTGCTTCCAGCTTGATCTTTTTCTCAGCCAGAACAGCCAGTTCTGCTGTAGTAATGAACTTAGGAAAGCTCCCACACGGAGCAGCACACAAAACACAGCATTAAACAGGAACTAGCAAAACCACTGGCAGTTAGAACACTATAGGCATCTTTGGGAATCATCCCAGAGTTCCTGCTAAACTAGACAGAGGTTTCTTACAGAAAATTTGAGGTCTTTTGGTAAGAATATCACAATCTGAAGCAGAACCTACTACATTGTCCTTGAGGATTATGGCTCCTCCCAAGCTTGAGCCACCAGCGCAGAAAACGTTTGTATAGGTTACGTTATTCCTCGCAATCACTCCTACTTTTGGATGCTGGACTCTACCTCCAAAGTACAGGGGTTGTTCCCCAAAGCCAAGCCCTCCTTGTGCTTTGTGGAGTCAACAAAATGAGTATGATAGTGGATATTGAGTTGGATATTATGATATCACTGTATCATAATAGCCAACATTCCCCACTTATCAGTAAGATCCCTGCAGAACAAACCGTGTTCCGTGGATGCACGACAGCTCTGCCGTTTAGCAGGTAGGCAACTCTGAACCCTCGGCAACAACTACAGACCCAAATAAGCCTATTTACAAGAAGTTCTTTGGTCAACTGTGGTAAGTCTAGTTGTCTAGCTATGGTGATATAAAAGATGTACAATTCTGACAGTGTAAGATGAGACCATTTAGCAATAATGAGTTAAAGATCAGAAAAGAAATTATTTAGAAAAAAGTCCCAGGCATCTTCTTCCCATGGAAATGGCTATCTGAATTTCAGCTCTCTGAGATTTAGCCATTCTGCTCCACATAACATGCCTGAGGCATCCAAGAACTGCAAGCATTTGAACTCTTTCAGAATCAATTTGTCAACCTCTTCTTGGCTTGGGTTATTTGCAGAGAGCAACCTGAGCATCATATGACAACGGTCAAGCCTAGAAAGTAGAGTTTAACAACAGTTGCTTCATGTGGGTATCTAAGGTTCCATTATATACATTTGCTTATAGTAATTTAACATTTGAGATGAGCTTTTTTTTAAAAAATTTTATTTTCTTAATGACATCCTCTGTAAAAATATAGCTTCTGAGGACCAGCTAAAATCTCTGAGCCTTTCATGACAGCAGGCAGGTGAGAGCTACAATAATGATTCCCATCTTGCTGGCAAACAGAAATTAGAAAAGGGCTGAACAAGTATGTTTAGCTACTGGCATAAAAGCTGAGTAAACAGTAATCAGAAATGAGTCGCATCAATAAGCCTACTCAAATCCAAAACTTGCCTGAAAGCTAAAAAGGGCTGTTTAACCATTGAGATAAGGATCCTCTGAAGAGGGAAGCTGAGACCAGAATGAATAGTACATAAAGAAAAGGTATAGCATATTAGGTTTTTAGTGTATTAATAATGTTCTTTTATTGCAACCGTTCCTAGATCCTGTATATACACATATTTTTAATGCCGAACTTTAAGCTAGCAAAGAACAAGCTGAAAGATATAGCTAGCAACATTTAAGTGATGTGGGCTGCTCATCTGCTTGGTCCTTTGCAGTCCTTCCTGTCTTTAACTTGCAGGCATCTTTGACTAGGTCTCTTCCCTAAAAGAATCCCCAGATTTTTTACTTTTCTGCACAGTTTCTCTTGGGATGTAACTACTGGCACAAGTGCTGAAAAGGGTCACGGTGACCTACATGTTAACTTTACTCAGCACCCAAAAATCACGGGCAGATGTGCTAGAAAACTTGTAAGATTAACAGATGTTACTATATTTACCTCCTCTTCTGAGTCCAAAAGTCTTTGAACTACTAGCTTTCTTATTTTAACAGCCATTTGACTTAGAGTACACTGCATCAATCAGACATTGCGTTCAAAATTATTAGGGCTTCAAGGGAAAGCAGACAGTAAACCTGGATTTGGCAGGCCATTATTTGGGTGGATGTATTCATATTTATTAGGATGGCCAGAGGCCTCTTAGTTCACATCCAAGTTTTGCTAGACACTGAAACATATTAGAAAATACAAGGTATGCCATGTTAGGGGTACAAGGAACACTTGCATCACTAACCATGAACATATTTCATGTCTCCACTTCGTCTACTCCACAGTAAGATCTGGGCATTAATCTGCAGGAGCACAGTTAGAGAAGAGAGTGGACCAGTAGTTAAATCATCAAGCCTAAAGTTTGGGAAACTCAATTCAAATCCCCATTCTATGAGAATCTCTCGATCATTTGGGTCAAGATACTCAAATGTATTTAGAAACTATGCTCCTAACTCTCAATGAAACTAAGATTTCTGAATTTTTGAAAGAAATGTATTACGCATCTAAATACCTTTGAGGTTCAGGACTTGAGACTCTCTGTGCCCCAGTTCCCTTACTGTCAAACAAGGACGACCGCGTTGCCCTCCTGGGCAGGGATACTCGGTGAGTAAATGCCTCATGGACTTGGAAGTGCTCAAGGTTATAGATACAGGGACCAGATAAGGACTGTAAATATGCCAGTTAAAGAAACATGAGTTAGTATAATTGTTTCTATATTAGTATGTTTGAAAGGGAAACAGCTGCTTAAAAATGCTATGTTGGAGGCACATTTTATTCTTACTTGAGATATCTGAAGGCAAATCTTGTGCAAGTTTGGGCTTTTATTTCAAAAACTCTGTAAACATTGATACAATCATTGTTTTAAGCATTATTTTACAAATTCCTTCTGATATTCTTGGAAGTTCTTTTCGAAAGACCGGGAATAAACAGATTTAAACTGGGATATTTTAGACAGCTACTCAAGCTTTCAGAACGCGTACAATTTCCTGTCTATTTATGTAGGGAATTATTGACAAGCCATGGAGATTCAATGAAGTAAATGTGAGGGACTTCTTATTTCAGCCTTCTCACTTAAATTCTAGATTGAGGCTACAAAATTAAATCAATAGACTACACACTCGAGGATATTTCATATGAAGTGACTTCTGCTCAGTCTGATCTAATCTACACTGAAATGTAAAACAATCAGTCTCTTAAGAACTTTAAAGTAGCACCAGCCTCATTGACTTCATATTACTTAACCCTTTAAGTGTATTTGAGAATAAGCCAGGAGAAACTCTGTGAAAGGAGGGCTTAATGGCAAGGTGCTAGCACAGCACAAACCTTTAAAGTAATTATTACTGCTCTTATTTTAAAGGCACATTTCCCCTGCACGCCTCCCTGCCTCCCATCCCTTAAGATTAAATAGTATTTTTCAGCAGGCTTCATACCATACACAGTATGTTTCAGATCCATCCAGCTGATGTCCTGAAATTCTTATGCCCCCTGATGTCGCCATTCCTCTGCAAAGAGGCGAGCCATGGCTGACTAGGAAAAGCAAGACTCCCATCCTGCAAAGGCAGGTCTAGATAGGTGGTTAACTTGACGCAGTGCAAATAGTCCCATAAATCTGAGTATGTAAGTGTTTGTGGGCTTAGAGCCTACATGAACATCCAGCTACAACTTCCACCGTGTTGGGATTGAGTTTAGGGTGGGTGAAGACTGCCAACGGGTTTCCCCCAGGCTCTGCCTAGAGACAGAGCCCAGGTCCCCAAATACCACTTTTCATTTCATTAGTAAAGCTTTCACGTGATATTTTGACAGAGAATTGTCCCACTTGCCCTAGCAGAGTTACAAAACATGTATTTCCGTCGCTTTGCTCTTCAGCTCTTCCACCGACTTAAAACAAACCTTGAGCGATGATAAGCCTTAAGATAAGGGAAGAAAACAGAAGACAACTTGAACGCTCTTTTTTTTGTGTAGGAAAAGAGAGGAAGGGACAATTAACTCCAGTGTTCAATGATCTTTTCCCACGTTAAACAGATAGGATAATTAAAAGCTTTTACTGAAATAGCTATTAATACTTTGTAAGTAAAAGTATATATGACATAAAAGCAGTTTATTGTTTCATTGAGGACTGACTGAAATGGAAGTTTAGTTTCTTAGTTGAAGTGAAGGTAGCTCCTATCGTTATTAAAAGATAAACATGTAGGTACCGAGAAAACTAATTAAATTTTGTTGAGTTATCAGGAAGTCCCTTATGAATATCCTCTGGGGTAGGCTCTAATGTGAAGAGATCTCAATTTTGTGGTTAAATAATTTGAAGAGATTAATTAGTAAGAATAAGCATTAAAGACAATCATGAGAAGATAAAGGTAACAATTTTTTTACGTTTACCGGTTTTATAGTTCTACCTGATGAAAAAGCTTTCATTACATAAAGCAACTATTAACAAGATAGTCCTCTGAATTACTTTTAAGTATTTAATTTATTAGCCATGCCATAGAAATAAAAAACATTCTGAGATGAAAACTTAACTTTAAACGAGATTTGCATAAAGGATTAAGCTCCTTCCAGTTCAGACTACTTTTCCATCTCAAATTGGGAGAACTGATCTTTATCCTGAATTTCTTTTTGTTCCTCTGGAAGTTCAGTTTAATCCAGCTTTCTTAATTTTCACCTCCTCCCTAAACCTTCTAGGCTTGTTACATGATAGCTAAGGATCATTATCCACCCAAGCTGAGGGGGTTTTCCCTTCATTAATTTCTGTAAGAAGATTACCAGTGCTTGTTTGTTGTTGTTTAAGCAAATGATTTCCCTAAGCTCTTTGTTTTTCCAACTGGTTTACACTTTAATGCCCTTGATTGAATTTCAAACAAGAGATCAACTTGACCAACCAACTCTGTTTAGGGGGAGTGGGGGAAAAAAAAAAAACAAACTAGAGAAGGAAGAACTTCATGTGAACTATTTAAGCAAGAAGAGTGCTTAAAAACTTATTCAACCATTTAGTCAAAGAGATGCATCATAATTAGCATATCATTCAGGACTTGTTTAGTTTTGAAAGTCAAGGTGACTTTCCTTGAAGACAAAATTCTCTAATTACAACTGAAGTGTACGTGTCACACCTAATAGGGTTTTTTACTGATTTAGTTCTACATCTTTCCCCCCTCTCTACACATGCCTTCATTGGAAATATGTCCATCTTTTGTTCATTTGAAAAGGCACGGGTGCACAAACAATACGAAGATTGGGTATTTACTGACTGCAGTTTGAATAACGTTCCTGCTCAGAGAGTCCTTTTTTAAGGAATGTACTCAAGAGAATTGACTGCGATTTAGTCTCACCTGAAATTTTATGCAACAAATGCAACATTTAAGCACTCTGGGCCCCTCAGTGAATTTTGTGTATATAAATTTGTACACACACACAAGCTAAGTCAGTAAAATACAACATCCTTAGGTGACACATTCCTGAGTAATTGCCTTGATTTAGATTCTATTATATCATATCATTTTTACACAGGCTAAGCAGCTACCTCAATAAAAAGAGACCATTAGTCAAGTTTAATTCCGTCAAACCCCAGTACCAGTTTGATGATGTTTGTCTACTAGGTCCAGTTGTGCAATCCATAGTCATGCACTGAATTTTTTTTTTTTTGTGGGATTGCAACCTACTTCCAAGCAAAGCTGGCAGAATTTAACTATTTCTACAGGGCTTCTATAGGGCTAGCTTTATATTTTCTTTGCACGATGTAAATGGCACACTATCAGAAACGGTAGGTTCTGCAGATCACAGACATAAACGAATACAGATACACAAGTGTTGCCCAGAGTTACATACATGTTCCCAAGCTGGCTATTTTGCTAAAAGTTGATCTGCTTTTCCTACTTCTGGGCACGTGGTAGTATTCTGAAATAACCATTCCGTATCAAAAAAACATAGTAAAATTGAGCTCTCTAGTTGCATTCTAGGACTAAAATTCTATACAACACAACAAGTGTAATCAACAACCATTTGAAAATCAGAATAGTTGCCACAGAATTAATGAATGCCAACTAAGCACCACTCCAGATTTGCCCCAGACCCTGACTATTACGGCACTTGTCAGCTGGTCTCTTTCACCAGTTCCCCTTCCCAGGAACCCCATCCATTTTACTGCTAGATCAATTGAACACACACCAGAAGCCCTGGGAGCATATTCCCTCCATACCAACAGAGATAAAGATTTTTTTTTTATATATAAACTGCACAGGAAGAAATTATTTAAAACAAACAAAAAGCCCAAGAGAAAACAAACAAAAAAACCCCCACACAAACCCCCCTACAAAAACACACCGAACACCAAGAAATGAAAAGGTAGAAAAGCCTAAAAAACAATATAACTTAATTCATAAGGCTGAAACTACAATTATGACGCTTAGAAGCTTGTGTCATACAACACTTAGAGAAGAAACGGACAACTCCGTAAGTCCTGGATCTTAATGGAATGGGAATTTCACACCAGCTA